>CANTUR010000335.1:0-65000 GCA_947683625.1 Mallotus nudiflorus | reverse complement strand
TAGGATTTCCATTTTTAATTCCCTTTTTATTTATTTCATGTCTTTAGCCATGCCTCCAGTCGAATCGACAGGTCGGGGTCAAGTGTGACTATGCAAAGAAGTGCATTCAACCTGTCAGTTAATAATTGAACTGTGTCTAGGATATTTTATATTAAATAAAAATTTATTGATTTTGATAAATTGGAGAATTTATCAAAAGAATTATATTATTCTAAGAAATACTTGGAATAAATTCTCTTATTATTTATTATGGTTATATAAGCATGTTTACATTAAATTTTCATATGATTAGTTAATTGTTATTTTATTTTATTGTAATCTTCCTTGTTTTATTTACTTTTATTTATTTTAAAATGAACTATGGTAGAACTGGCTATCTGATGTGTTTCATCAGGACCGTGTGCGCATCAATAGGATTGAGAGTGAGCGTGTTGGAGGTTATATGGCTTGGTGATGTTTGACTCTCAAGCATGATTTTGTGAGATTGTATATTAGGCTTTATGGTGCTTTTCTACCGAGCGTGATTTATAATTTACTAGGGCCGGTAGCTTGGTAATGATTTGCTCTCAGGAACCGCCAGTAAATATTAGTTTAAGTGATTTGACTATGGTTGGTAGCTAGGTGGATGCTTTGCTCTCCGGAACCAACAGTCTTTGGATTATAAGAGAGCCGAGAGGCTATTAGAATTTTAGACTAGGGTTATACCTATTTTTCTTATAAAAATGATTTAAGAAAGTTTATTATATTTTTATAGTATTTTATGATTTCAAATTCTTTATTTCAATACTATACATCAATTTGAGGGCAAATGCATAAATTTCATCTCTTGTTACCAGTACAGTAATCCAAGCAAGACTCATGAATCAGAAAAAATAGTTTCATCTCCTATTACCAGTATAGTAATTTAAAGAGGGCTTTTTTATATAACATTTTAAAGATTGTGGTTTGATTTGAAAGGAAATTTTGAATTAGAATTTATTTGAGAATACCCCCAAAAGTTGGGGTTTTTTATGTAATATCCCAAAAAAAGGTCACTAGCTATAGTGAGACATGTGGATGTCCCATGGCCTTTTTAAAGAGCAAAAAGTGGTCTACAAGAAGGAGGAACGGCAAATAGTGGAAGAGAGCCTAATTTAAGTGTCAAATTTCTTTTTAATCCAAAAATTTTCTTATCTTCCGTTTAACACCCAAATAACCCCTGATTAACCTCAAATTTGAACGATAGACTTATCTCATTGTCCTTTTCATCCTGGAGTGTTTATTTTGCTTGGAGTGGCTCAGATTATTACAGAATTGCAAGAAACCAATAAACCTTCTTCTGTCATTCTGCACTATTTAAGTAATATGGTTGGTTCCATTACATCTCTCTCATTGTCAGGACTCTATAGGTACTAATCTCGTGTTCGATCTATGTCAATAGAATATTTGTTGAATTATTTTATTAAATCCCTTTACTTTTTTATTTTGTGAATTCTATGTTTTTTTTGTGCATTTGAGGCTTTAGTTAGACTTTATAAAATATGAAGAACATTTTAGTACATTTGATTTTTTTGGATGTCATGTTGTTCCGGTGAGGATACAGCAAGTACCACCCGAAATACAGTGGAATTAGGACTTATCCAAAAAATTATGAAATTATTTTTATAAATTAGAATAAATTATGTTAATAGATTTTTGTACTACACCGAAGTCCAATTCCTCACTGATTTTGAAAAATAAATTATGGAAGTGTTTCAGTGGAAATTTTTTAATTTCCATTTAAATTGGTTAAATTGCTAGAAATAAATTCCTTTAGCCTCAAATGTCATATTTAGGATTTTTTCCAAGTCCATTTTATTAATTCATTGATTTTTATAATTTTTCAAAATTTTATAGAATTTTTATAAATTTTATTTGATATGCATAAATATCATTTATTTTAGAGAGTTCCAGAGCGTAAGCCACTACATTTGGACAGCCGAGAACACGTCGGTCGGCATACTCCACTTGTGAGTTGATTTCATAAAATGTTTGATGAAAATATGATATTATAAAATTGAATGTTTGATTTATTTTGGTAAATGTAATATAAATATTATTGGAAGGTTATTGGCCTTGCATTTTATATAAATACCATGTGAGCTATCATTCCCTATTTATCATTGATAAGAATTCTGGAAAGATGCTTCTAGCTTTTATATTTTATTTAAATATTTCACATGGTTAACATAATATTAAATTTGAATATATAGATTTATACATGATTTATTGATTTCTTTTATCGTGAATAATATTTGGAAAGATGCTTTAGATGAATTTATTTTATTCAGTTTTATTTTATTTTTATTTGTTTTATAATATAAACATGTTTTGGATAAATGGTAGAACATACTACTTGGTGGGTGTCATCAAGATCGTGTGCACACTAATAGTGATTATGGAGTTGGGCTCTTGATTGGTTACGATATTGAAAGCTCGATTGATGCACAGCTCCTAGGCATAATTTAGTTGAACATTTACTAGGATCAGTGGCTCAGTTGATGCTTAGCTCTTGGGAACCGCCAGTAAATATTGGAATAAGAGACAGACTGCGACTGGTAGCTCGATGGAAGCTTAGCTCTCGGGAACCGATAGTCATTGGATAAATAAGAGAGTCGAATGGCATTTAGATTTATGGTTTAGGGTTCTATCATGATTTTCCATGAAACGTTTTATTTATTATAAGTATTATTTTTGAATGAGAAAGTTAAAGGGATTTATATTTTTATACTTTCTTGAAAGGTATTTTTATAATATATATATAGCTTTGGTAAAAATAAAAGAGTTTTTGGAATAATTACTTATTTAAGAGATTTAAAGGTTTTAAATAACTATTTTAAAATCAACATGCATTTTTTAAAGTTAATTTACTCAATGAGGTCTAATTCCTCTTATTTTTATTTTTCCAAGATCTTATAGTTAGACCGATCCTAGTCATCATCTGCATTGGGTTTATTTTTCTCCAGCCATTTTGTGTAGGTTTATTTGATATAAGTATTGTATATTTAATTTCTAGATACTGCAATAGTTAGTTAAATGACTTGTATAATTTTTGTTGGGATTTGGTATTCTTAAATGCTATCTTGTGTTGTGGATTTCATTATGATGGAGATATATGTAATATGATGTTGGATTATTGGAGTATTTGTGGAGTAGTATTGATTGGAAATTATTTTAGAAGTGTTATTTCTTTTCTACAAGTTGTGGTTTTGTCCTGATACAGAGAAAAATCTGCCGAATTTTTGTTAGAAATATAGTATTGATTGAATTTGATGTTGAAAATTTTCTTAGGTTTACTATGGGTTTTGGAAGTTTTATATTTTTTTATTCCCTAATGTCAGTCATGTGCCCATGGGGGTTCAGGTCGTGACATAACCTATGAAGTTTGTAAAATTAGATTATGATATAAATAATAATATTAAAAGAGTGTTGTATAATTGTATAAAATTATTTTTAAAGAAAAAAAATATTAATGTTAAATATATTGAAGAAATGATAACTTGTTTAAATAGATAATTTATAGAATTATAAATAATTACAAGTCTATTAAATTTATAATATTGAATAGCTATTTAAATAAAATAGTGCTTAAATTATTTTTAGAAATGTTTACTAAAATTCAATAAGAAAATAACAAACTTTAAATTAACTAAATTTTCTTTATTTAATAAATAACTATAGTCATAAATTTTTCTAAAAGTTAGTTGATTGAATTTTTTTTATATATAAACAAAATAGAAATATGATTCTCAAATATTCAATTAAATTTTAATAAAAATAAAAATTAAATTAACTAATATTCATTATCTAATTATTAACTAAAAGATAATTTTATTAAAAAATGTTGGATATAATGTTTTTAAAGTAAAAAATAATATTAATATAAAAAATTGTTGAAAAATATGGAGCATAATAGCTCAAATAAAAATAGTATTTTCTTTTAATGGAGATAAATTAATATAATGAAACATTAAAAATTAAATAGATTAATTTTTTAAGAGAATAATTTTAATTTTTTTGATATGTTATTTTTAAAAATATAAAAGTTTATTAATACAAATAAGATTTTAAACAAAAAGATGGCTAATTGTTTTAGAAGAATACTAACGTTAAATATTGTAATATCCCGTGTTTTTAAAAATATTTTTACACTGTACCGGGATATGCAGTGTTAATAATTTGTATATATATTATGATATTTTTATGAGTTGATATGTATTTTAAACCTATTTTAATTATTGTATATTATTTTCAGTATTTTACGTAAAATTTTCCCGGGATTTGCATTTTCGGGGAAATTTTCACATAAACAATTTATTATTAATTATTTTAAATTTATTTACGGACTTGCATGAACTCATGCATATTTTCACATTATTAAATAAAGCCGGTGTGTGTATATTTATTTAATTAGGGTTTATTATTACCCTAATATTTTATTAAGTATTTAATTGTTTTATTGTTATTTAATTAATTTTATTTAGTATAAATTATTAAAATATTAATATTTTATGTGTGTGGTGTATATTTGATGTGTGTAATTTAATATTATTTTAATATATAGTATAAAGTATATATATATACATATATTTGCCAAAATTACAAAAGAATTGGAAAATTACATATTTGCCCCCGAGTCCTCTTCTTCTTCTCCGATTCTCCCTTCTCCATTTCCGGTCGCTGCCGTGCCGTTGCTTCACCGTGGGTGTGCCGTCCGGTGTGCCACCATCTTCCCCGACCAATTTCGCCGCCTGAGGAGGCCGTTTCCGGCGTCGGAGAGATCGATTTTGGCCGGAGAAGCCGAAAATCGATCCACCGTCGATCACGCCGATTCCGACCACCGTTTTCGACACCGCCAGTCTCTTTCTTCTCCTTGAGCTCCGGTGAGTGTGATTCTAGCTTTGGTTTGAGCTGAAATGGTCTAGAATTGCTTAGTTTTCGATTTGTCAATTTTGGCCTATTAGGGTTTTCGATTTTTTTGAGCTTAGAATTGGATGATTCATGGAAACTTCCTTCACAAATGTTGTTCCTAGTAGCTTAATCTATATGTATGAATTTTTGTAGAATTTTTGGAGGTTTTTTGGATTTTTGGGTATTTTTGAATATTTTAATATTATTTTCTAATTTTCGGAAATTAATTATTTAAATTATGAAATTTGAGTTTATGGTTGAATTAGGTGTTGAAATGAATTATAGGAATTCATTTGGAATTTTTATGAATTTCTAAGTATTTATTTTGAATTAATTGAGTTTATGTGATTTTGAGAAATTAGGGTTAAATGTGTTTTTATTTGAATTTAATTGGTTAATTGGGTTTAATTATTGATATTATGGATAAATATGTTGAGAAAAATTAATTTTGGGTAATTGTATGATTTTTGGTGAATTTTTGAAGTAATTTAGGTATATTTATATATATAGGGGTATTTTGGTAATTTTACCCTAAATTGTCTAAAAATGTAATTTAATTGGTTTTAATATTTATTTAAGGTATAAAAATGATTTCTACAAAATATTTTGTATTTTTAACTAATTAAAACTATTTTTCGTGAATTATTTTCAATTATATATATAATATACGGTTTTTCTAATAAAATGAGTTTTAATCGGTTTTTATAGTGTTTCAAGGTCAATTATGTAATTTTTACGTATAAAATGTATTTCTGTGATTTAAGGATATTTTTGGTATATCTGGAATCATTCTGTGTTTGTGGACCCCGGTCGGTGGACTGTAATTTGGAGTCCGACCGTGGGATTTTGATTGTGTTGAGCTTGAATTTCGAAGTGTGTTTCTTTGCAGGGTCGGCTCTACTCTTTTGAGTAGAGAGATGTCCGTTTTACAGGGGAGGTTCTGCCGGATTTTCGATAGAATTCTCGTAAAACGTGATGTCCAGTCGAACCCTAATTTTCGATTTTGTGTTTAATACTCTAGATTGAATTCTAGGATTTCTATTAGGGTTACTCTGATATCGGTTATTTATTTCTTGTTTAGTTGCGCCGAGACCGAGGGCTAGTGGACCAGGCCCGTCGGACCTGTCTCGTGGAGCGCATTAGGTGAGTTACTATATTATATATATATGCTTAGGATGCATGATTTAGAAATGCATGTTTTATGTTGATTAAATATGCATAAATAATTTGATTATTTCTTAAGTTTATATTAAGTATATTTTCGGTTTATTTTGGTATATATTAAATTGTATGCATGTTTTGTAAATAAAATATATTTAAAATGTTTTTAAATATATTTCCAGCTTAATTTATAATTTGATTGAATGTATTTGATATATATACTCGAAATATACCTGGTTTACTTTTGGTATATTTCCGGTATATATATGGTTTATATTGTTATTTCATTTATATTCATACATCATTGATTTTTGTGAATGAATGATTTATTTATTAATGAAGGATATCAATAGAACGTGCTACCTAGTGGGCAGCACTAGGACCGAGTACGTACCGGTACGCCTATAGCTTTAGGCTATATTACTAACTTATTTGTGGATATTGATTTGATTATGATTATTATTATGTGTGAGATGTGATTTGGGTGTGATTGCTGGAGCTCGGTTGACCAAGTGTCTCGGGGCCAATCACACTGGCAGTCAGACTGCTGGAGCTCGGTTGACTTAGTGTCTCGGGGCCAGTCTACTGTCTAAATGGATTAAGTGGATATATTTGGAATAAGTGAGCCTGTGTGGCTAGAGTGTTGTTTAACACTATTTTTGAGGTTGCGATATTCTAGGGTTCTATGTGATCCTTCATAAACTGTGATTTTCAGATAAAGTATATAAAAATGATTTTACTGCATCTGTGTGTAATTGCCTGTATATATATATATTATATATACTGTTGACTGTATGCATTATCACTTAGTGTGTATGTATATATATCATAGTAATTCACTCAATGAGGTCTGACTCCCCTCCGTTGACTATTTTTCAGGAGAGTCAACATCCTCAGACCTCAGTAGCAGGTCGATACGCCGGATTTCTTCCGCCCCGGCTTCTTTATGTAAACTGTCTACTTGAGTCTCATTTATTTTATCTAGACACTGCAGTAGTTGTGAACTAAAGTATTGGATTTCATGCATTTTATTTTAAAAGAGATGTATTATGTTGAAACTGGATTTGTATTAAAGAGATTATGTATCTATGAGATAAGATTTTTATTTAAATCCAGTGATGAAAATGATATTATGATATTATGATTTTTATTTTCCGCTGCATATTATATGGTTATTGTTATAGCATGATTTATTTTATTTTTAGGCTTGCTACGGGTTCCGAATTCGAAAGAATTCCCGTTCCCTAGTGCCGGTCATGGCCCCTGTTTTGGGTCGTGACAAATATATTATAGAAAAGTGAATATATAATATAATTGTTAAAGTAGAACATTTATTAATATTATAATAAATTATAACTATATTAATATTGTAATAATGCATTGACATTTGATAAATAGTACTTTTATTATCTTGAAAATTTTATTAAAATTTCATGAGAAAATCCAAATTTAATTTATTAAAATTTTTATTTGTATAGAAATTAATTACATTTATAGATGAAAAAATGAAATATATTTTTTAAAATAAAAATATTACTATGATTATACTGTTGAATTAAAAATGATATCTTTTTATATGAATATAATAAAAAATATATTTTGATTTAAAATTGTAAGGGTGTGCAAAAATTGGTCAAAACCGAATAACTGAACTGACCAGTTTGATTCGATTGCGGTTTTAGTGAACAAAAAAGTTGTTATAACCTGAATTTTTGATAAATTATAAAATTAATTAATGAAATTTATAGTGTTAATAAATATTTTATTAATTTTTTATATTATGGTTATTTTGTGAAATTAAATTAAATTCAAGTGTTATTATTTATTTTATTATATTACGGTATTATTATTAATTTGAAATTTAAAACTTAAATTTATTGTTATATATTATATAATATTATTATTACTTGTGAATGATGTTAATGTAGTGTATTTTAATATATTTTAATATTGTGGTGAAAACTTTTTTTTATATATAAAATTGTTTTAATAAAATAAATAAATTAATAAAATAATTTTTCATATACAAAAACATTTTTTTTTCTTTTTTTTTCTCTCTCTCTCTCTTTCTTTCCTCTCTCTTCCCTCTCTTTCTTTTCCTTCCCCTCTCATTTCCCTCATTCTCCCTCACGCTGCAGACCCAGCCCCTGCACCCAACAGCACGCCACCATCACTGCTGCTTCTCCTTTTCGCGCTATCACCTCTGCTCGCCACCCCCACCACCTGCTTTTCCCTTCCTCTTCCTCCTACCGTCAACCGCTGCTCTCTTCCCTCTCGGTTTCTCCTCAATGCTAGTTTTGATTAGAGCATGCCGATGACATTTCTGGTGGTGGTTGGAGCTCCCACCAGTGTCAATCAAAAGCTTATTTTGTGGGCTTCGTTTCCCCTAAGGTGATTCACTTGAATAACTTCGAATTCAACTTCAATTTTGTTAATTTGATTTTAGCGTTCTAAGATTCATTTGTTGAATTTAAGTTTAATTAGTTTGATTTATGTTAAATTAATCTTGGATTAGTCAAATTGAAGTTGTAAGCTTTCCAAAAATATATTTAGATTCAATTTTGGAGATAGTTGTGATTTAGGCACTATTCCGAGTTCGATTACTGTTCATGGGTACTGTTCTCAGCTCGAAAATGTGTTTTATTTTTAATAAATTTGACTAATTATTTTAAGCATATTTTGTGAAGAAAGTTATTGAAATTATGCACCAAATATTTATTATGAATTTTCAAATGTTTATGTAAAAGTTGGATTTTTGGAAAAAATAGTATAAATTAGTAATTTTTATATTTTAATTGAAATTATTGTTAATTATTATGTTTTGGATAATTTTTGAGTAATAAATAGTATTAAAATAATTTTTATGAATTATTTACTATTTTTAGCTAATTAATAATAATTTTTGGAAATATATTCGAATAATGATTTTATCTATTGTTTTTATGATTAAATGAATTTTTAGTTATTTTTATTATTATATACTTGGGAAATTTAAATAATTATTGATAATTTATACTATTTAATTTTGAATACTTGAAAATTTGATTTTATTAATATTATTTAATTATATTTAGGATTTTATTATTTATTTTGGAAATAAATATCTTTGATGCTTTTATTATTTAAATAAATTGAATTGTAGTATTTTATGATTTTTATGAGTTTGGTAAATTATTAGTATTTATTATTACTTTTATTGATTTTTTTTCTATTGGTTCTCGATTGAACAATAATTGTAATTTGGGGCCCAACCCAAGAAGTTGAGCCTTATGATATTTGAAGTGTGTTGGTGTGCAAGATTGGCTCTACTTTTAGTAGAGAGACATCCATTTTACAAAGGAGACTCTACCTAATTTTCAGTAGAATTCTTGTAAAACGTGACATCATGTCGGTCCTAAGTTTTGAGTTTTATCGAGTCGTGTCCTAGATTGAGTCATTCTCTAGAAATTTTAGAAGTATAAAATTAGGGAATTATTTCTAATATATTATTATTGTTATTATTTTCCTTAGTTGTTCCGCGAGCTAAGCCTATCGGAATAGGCCAACCAAGCCAGGGTATAGGAGCACACTTGAACTGTGAGTTATTACTATATGTATACATTGCATGTAGAAAATATATTGTGAGAATCCATATTTTGAATAAATATGAATTTTCATTATGCTTTAATTCATTAATTGTTATTATTTGATTATTTCGAATATATATATTTTCATATATATTTACATGTGATTATTAAATTGTGAAAAATGGATGTTATTCATATTTTATTGTGAATTTCATTATTTTAATTATGAAACAATGTTTTGGAGGATAGTTGTAGAACGTGCCACCTAGTGGGTCACACTAGAGCTGTTGCGCAACAGTATGCTAGAATTAGACTTTGAACTTTGATTGATTTTGGATGTAGATATTATGATTGTTGTGAATTGTGCGCAGTAAGGGGTATAATTGTGGATCCTCAATTGACCTGTAGTGATTACAGGAAACTGAATTCGTCCATAAGGAAAGACCATTTCCCATTACCATTTATTGATCAAATATTGGAGCAGATAGCAGGACATGCTTTTTACTGCTTCCTAGATGGTTACTCAGGCTATAATCAAATTGCAATAGCTCCAGAAGATCAAGACAAGACCACCTTTACATGTCCTTATGACACATTTTTATACAGGAGGATGCCATTTGGGTTATGTAATGCTCCTGTAACTTTTTAGAGATGTATGATAGCTATATTTGCATATTTAGTAAAAGAGATCATGGATGTTTTCATAGATGATTTTTCTATCTATGGAAACTCATTTGAAGGATGTCTGAGCAATTTGGAGCAAGTTCTAGCACGTTGTGAGGAAACAAATTTGGTGCTGAATTGGGAAAAGTGCGATTTCATAGTAGATTAAGGTATTGTACTTGGACATAAGATTTCAGCTCAAGGCATTCAAGTTGATAAAGCAAAGGTAGAGGCAATTGAGAAGTTTCAGTACCCCATAAATGTTAAAGGAATTAGGAGTTTTCTTGATCATGCAGGCTTTTATAGGCGATTTATCAAGGATTTCTCAAAAATCTCAAAACCCTTTTGTAAGTTACTTGAAAAAGATTCACCTTTTGATTTTACTGATGATTGCAAATTGGCTTTTGACAGGTTGAAACAAGCACTTGTTTCTGCTCTTATAGTGATGGCACCATATTGGAATCTACCATTCGAGCTGATGTGTGACATAAATGATCATGCAATAGGAGTCATTCTTGGCCAAAGAAAGGAGAATAGGTTGCATGTGATCTATTATGCGAGCTGAACATTGACAGATACTCAGTTGAATTATACTACTACAGAAAAGGATGTTGGTTGTTATATTTGCTTTTGACAAGTTCAGATCGTGCCTCCTTGGATCTAAGGCAATTGTATACACAGATCACAGATCGTGCAGCATTGAAGTATTTAATGAACAAAAAGGATTCAAAACCAAGGCTCATGAGATGGGTACTTCTGTTACAAGAGTTTGATATTAAGATCAGAGATAAGAAAGGAGCTGAAAATGTAGTGGCTGATCATCTTTCAAGGTTGGAGTTAGAACAAAAGGAAAGTGATAAGTAAGAGCCTATCAAGGAGATGTTCCCTGATGAAATGATTTTCATTATAGGATTTATGGGTGCTCCTTGGTTTGCTGATGGAGCAAATTTTTTATCAGTGGGTGAAATTTCAAAAGAGTTCACTCCTCAACAAAAGAAAAAGTTGATTCATGATGTTAAGTTCTACATTTGGGATGAGCCATTTTTATGGAAACTACGCAACGATGGCATGGTGAGGAGATGTGTAACAAATGAGGAAGTAGGAGAAATCTTACAACACTATTATGGGAGGGTCAATGGTGGACATTGTGGACCACAAAGAACAACTACTAAGGTTCTTGAAACAGGGTTCTATTGGCTGTCAATTTTTTAAAATGCTAGAGATTTTGTGATGCATGCCAAAGGAGTGGAAACATTTCAAATAAGGATGAAATGCTCTAATCTAGAATTCTAGAGGTGGAAATTTTTTATGTTTGGGGCATTGATTTCATGGGGCCATTTCCAGTGTCAGATGGTAACAGGTTTATTCTTGTTTGTGTGGATTATATTTCCAAGTGGGTGGAAGCTCAAGCATGCGTAGTTAATGATGCAAGGGTTTTTTGCAAGTTCTTAAAGAATCTATTCTCTCAATTTGGAATGCCTCAAGTCATCATAAGTGATGGGGGAACACACTTTTGCAACAAGAATATGGAAGCTTTATTAGCTCGCATGGTGTTAAGCACAAGGTAGATACACCATATCACCCACAAACTAGTGACCAAGTTGAGGTGAGTAATAGGGAGTTGAAGAAGATTTTGGAGAGAACAATAAGTAAATTAAGGAAAGAACGGGCAAGGAAGCTTGATGATGCTTTGTGGGCATATAGAACAGCTTACAAAACACCTTTTAGGATGTCTCCCTTTAGGGTGGTTTATGGCAAAGCATGTCATCTTCCCGTTGAGCTTGAACACAAGGCCTACTGGGCGGTGAAAGCCTTGAATTTTGACTTCAGCAAGGCAGCTGAGAAAAGAATGTTACAGTTGAATGAACTTGAAGAGACAAGAGAAGCTGCTTATGAAAATTCAAGGATTTATAAAGAACGTACTAAGAGATGGCATGATGCAAGAGTAAGAATCAAGGAGTTTAAGGAAGGTGACCAAGTTTTATTGTTCAACTCACAGCTCAAATTGTTTCCTAGAAAGTTGAAAAGTAGATGGACAAGACCGTATACAATGACTCATTCATATCCTTATGGAGCTGTGGAATTGAGCAACACAAGAGGAGACACATTCAAAGTGAATGGGCAAAGGTTAAAGCTATACCATGGAAGCACATTTGAGGAGTTCCATCAAGTTTCATACTTGAAGAAAAATAATTGGATGATCAATTTGATGGTCTAGCTCATGGACCATTAAAAGAGTGCTTCTTGGGGGCTCAACCAAGACTATTTGTATTTGTATTTGTATTTGTATTTTTTTTATTTTTTTATTTTTTTATTTTTTTATTTGGTTATTTCTTTTATATTTTTGTAAGTTTATTCTATTTTTTATGATTGTTTCTTATGCATTTCAGGGAATGAAAGAAAGGTTGGAGCTCTAGAAGAGGTCTTGTGATTTAAATATTTAGTGGAATCTTATTTCAAGTGACTTGTAAGTCAAATTTATGATGCATTACTTGTCTATGTGTGTTGAATTTTTTATTCAGCAAATTTTTTGAAGTATGCATGTACAGGTCACACGGTTGTGCTAAAAATGCACATGGCCATGCATCTTGCATTGCCACTTTTGGATTATTAGGTCACACAGACATGCGCATTATAATGCCAAAACTCGACATGGTCATGCAATAAGACAGACCTAGTTTTTAAAAAAAAAGACATGAAATTTTATTTGAAGTGGATTTTTCCACTTCCTAACACTCCATAATTCCCCAAAACCCTATGGACTCCAATTTTGACCACTTTTCCATTTCCCAAACCCTAGAAAACCTAACCCTTGACCACCTTTTCAATTTCTCATTAAATTTAACTTAATTCCCCATCATCCCACTCTCTATATAAACACTCACCTCCTCTCTACAAAATCATTCTCTACACCATTCTCCACTTTACATATTCTCTCAATTCTTTTTAAGGAAGTCTCATGGAGAAAGATCAAAGGAGGAAGGGCATAGTAAAGAAGAAAACTAATCCTACCAAAAGAGCAAAACAAGGTGGAACTTCCAATAATCCGGGTGGTGCTAATGAGGAGCAAATGGTAAAACCTTTCCCCTCTCAAATTCAATTTAGACATGGTGAGCATAAAAATAAGTTTCAAGCAATTATGAGTAGGAAGATTATGCCAAATAGATATTTGAGTGCCATATCCTTGATTGAAATTAGGTTATTGGACGAGATTAACTTGTATGTTCATAGGATGGGGTGGAATGATTTTATTTTGATGCAGAATCCTTCTTATGCCATCCCCACTTGTGAATTTCTCTCTTCTTTTGAGTTTAATGATCATACCCTTGTGCTTAATTTTCATTTGGGGAATGAAGAGCATACTCTAAGCTTGTTTGAACTCAATTATGTATTCCATTTTCCCAAAAATTAGGATGTTAATGTTGCATATGATAGGAATGATTTTTGGAGAGAATTAACCATGGAAAGGGGAGTTTTCTATGAGGCTCGATCAGCAAAAGAATCAAGGATTCGATTGCCCGTACTCAAGTACCTTCATAGGCTCATGGCACATTCTTTATTTCCAAGGAAATAGGGTGACTCTGTGATTACCACCACTAAGCTAAACATTTTATATTGTATGGTGAATGATAGAAACCTTGATGTCTGTCATGCTTTACCTGGGAAATTGAGAGATGTGGCTACAAAAGCAACTAGGGCTATTAAAGTGGGAGGATTAGTAACAGTTATAGCCAAGTACTTAAACTTTGACATAGAGAACATGCCTTTTAAAAAGGTCTCAAGTCGTCACTTCATTGGCATTGGCATGATGGAATCCATAGGAATGGTTAGAGTTGACCATACTGGGAGAGCTTTTCTTATCCCGCCTGCACCTGTAGAGCAAGATAAAGAGGAAGAGGAAGATGTTTCTCTGAATAATGTGATAGAAAGGTTGGACAGCTTAGAGTTACAAATTAGAGTCATAGATTCCAATGCAGGTGAGCTGAATTCTGAAGTGGTAGGCATGGGTCATACTTCTAGGCAAATGAATTGCATATTGCAGATGATTAACCATAACCTTAACGCCTATTTTAGCTTTCAGAATTTTATCCCGCCGCCATTCCCGCATGATAAAGATATGGCAGCATAAGAGTACTCCTCTGAGGATGAATGGGAGGAATGAAGACCTTATTTTGAATGGTGTTTAGGTCTAGCTTGAACAATTTTTATTTTATGTGTTTTCAATCCTTTTAATTATAATGTTTTGTGGAACATTATGTGTTATGTTTCATGCTTTGAATTGAAGTATGTTTTTGTCTAAGTTGTTTTTGTTAAC
The DNA here is from genome assembly GCA_947683625.1 of Mallotus nudiflorus. Lineage (NCBI taxonomy): Eukaryota > Viridiplantae > Streptophyta > Magnoliopsida > Malpighiales > Euphorbiaceae > Mallotus > Mallotus nudiflorus. The sequence continues at coordinate 50,366 of CANTUR010000335.1, read as the reverse complement.
AATTTTTATTTTAGGAATGTTACTTTTTCTTATTTTCCATTCATTTTTTCTTCCAATTGTGCAATAAATATGTGAGTCTTGTCCTACCAATATGATGCAAAAAAATTTGTCCTGTGCGACCTGATGCACAAGACAATTCGAATTCCTCAAATTTTTCCTATTATAGACGTTGCAATGAGGACATTACACATTTTAAGTGTAGGGAGGAATTAAAAATTTTTAATTTTGTGAGCTTGTTAGTTGTGATTTTATTTGTTTTTATGTTTTTTCCTTGTTCCATTGGGAGTTTAGTTGATTTTAGTTTCCTAAGTGAGCTAAACTTCCCGAATTAATGGGTAGTTGATTTTAGTTTCCTAAGTGAGCTAAACTTCCTGAATTAATGGGTGAGCAATTTTTATTTTATTGGAGTGTTGATTTTATTTCCTTTATATATACAGTTAGAATTTATCTCTTTTACTTTTTGATTAAGGTTAGGATTCTTTATTTCTCATAAATCTTTTTCTTATTTAAACTTTGCTAACTTTTTTTTTATTCTTGTTAATTCCATTCTCTTTTATTATTTTATTTTAGTACTAACATTGTTGTGATGGCTAGAATAAAGACACAATTTCAAGGAAAAAAACTTAATGATGGCAAGGGCAAGCCTAAGGACATGAGGGACGATTATGAAGCTTTCTTTGCCATTTATTCTGAAGATGAAGGGAAGAGATTTTGCTCTTTAGTCAAGAGAAATTTCAGCAAGCCAAAATACTTTAATGATGAGGTACTGTTGAATATGGGTATTAAGGAAACCATAGATGTGTTTTACAACAAATTAGGGTGGTTTAAATTAGCTAAAACCCAATATGATGTATTCTTTGAACTCACAATAGAATTTTACACTACATTTAAGATTCTAGATGCACCTCTAGGGATCTTTTCATGTAGGTTCTTTAGGAGAGAATACTTATTTAACTATGAAATCATGTCTCAAATCTTTAGTTTTCCTTAAGGAGGTGTTTGTCAACCTCCTATGGATTATAATATGAGTAGTTTTTGGCATAAAATCACTAGAGGTGATAAAGTTTATGAGGGTCAAATAATGACTAGTGGTTTGATCAAATATCACTTATATTTAATCATGCATAAATTCATGGCACATACAATCTTTGGAAGAAAAGATAGTATTGGGGTTTCTCTTAATGAACTATTCATGTTGTGGTGCTTGAAGACTAACACAAAAGTATGTAGTACATACTTTGTTTTGTGTTCTATTTAGCGTGTTGTTCAGGCTTGAAAGGCATTAATCTCAATGGCGCATATTGTCACTGGATTAGCATTGTATTTTGCTCCATTCAAATTTGCCAAACATAAATTGGAGCCTTTAGAAGCTAAGTCCCTTGATGAAGATTACCAAGTTGCATGTATATATATAATAATAATTTACTTAGTGAGTTCTAACCCCCCTCAAATATTTTTTTAGATTCTTCTACTACAAACCTCCATATTAGTTCAATTCGCCAAACCCTTTCTTCACTAGCCGATCTATGTAAACTTTGAACTAATACTTTTCTTATATTTTAGTAAACTCTACAGTAGTAGTGTATCTTGTTATAGTATCTATTATGTATTCGATTAAGATTCTATGTTTGTATAATTGTATGAATATATATTTTTGTTATGATATGAGGATTCCTTTTATTAATTAAAGTTTTAATTTTAAGATATTTTTATGATATGTTTGCATGAGTTTTTATTTCTAAAGCTTGCTACGGGTTCTGGATTCATGAGAATTCCCCTTCCCTAACATCGCTCATGACTTCCTGGTTTGGATCATGATAAAAGTCAATTAATCAGTTCTATTTCGATTTTGAAGGAAAAAATGAACGAACCGAAATATTTATGTATATATTGTAAAATATTATATAAAATATATTAATTTTTAAAAATGCGTAAATATTAAAATTATAAGAAAAAACATTTTTAGTTATATTATTAATGAATAAATTTTACAAAAAAATTTAAATTAATAAATAAAAATTTGAGAAATTATTTTTAAAATAAAATTAATAAATTGATTAACTGAACTGATTTTATTCGATTTTGGTACATATTCAGTTCAATTTTGTTTTGAGGTTTTGAATATTTTTGGTTAATCAATTTGGTCGAGTTGATTCAGTTTCAAACTGAAACTGACCAATGCTCACCCCTAGTAACACATGGTGTATGCTAGTACATATAAATGTACGAAGGAAGAGGGAGGGACACACAATTTTATAAAAATTTCTTCTCTTATTATTAAATAAGAATTGGAAAATTTAGTAATTTAATAATAAAAAATTAAATTAAATATTTGAAAATTTATTTCTCATTCTAAATAAGTTAACTTCTATTTTGTGTTTGATAAAATTAAATTAATTAAAATGCAATTCTAATTTAATTGAAAGTATGTTTTCTATTCTAAATAGGTTAAATTTTATTTTAACATAAATAGTTAATAGTGATTATAAACTATTATATCTATAATAAAAGTTAAATTAAAAATAATTCTAATTTACTGAATAAAATTAATTGACTATTTCATATCATATATATTTTTCAAATAGTAATTGTAGTTATTTGTTAAATAAATAAAAATTTTAAGCACAAAAAAGTATTAACATTAAAATATTGAAAAAAGTATCAATTATAAACTATCTATGCTTTTTTTGTTTTAAATCATTTTTAAAAAATAAATATTTTAAATTAATTAATAATAATAATAATTTTTAAAAATAATAAAATATGTGTAATTTATATTTTAAAAGTATATGAAGCTATGAAAAAATAAATTTAATGAGCATAATTGTAAAGCCCGAATATTTTTATATATATTTATATTAAAAGTGGATTGTTAAGTTTGATTATTCGTGAAATTTAATTTGAAATTTTTAACGTCGAATATTATTTTAATATTATTATTATTTCGGGATTAATTAGTGTTAATGATGTTTTTATTGATAAAGGTTTATTTTTTCACGTTGTCACTTTTTTTATGAAATATATATATATATATATATATATATATATATATATATATATATATATATATATATATATATATATATATATATATATGTTTGTAAAGTATAATTTTTAATTTTTAATTATTATATTTTTGTCTTTTTCTTAAAAAAAAAGTGACAACGTGAAAAAAATTTTCGGGCCAACTCTTCTTCTTCCTCACTATTTCTTTTCTTCCTTCCGCCATAGCCACTGTGCCTCCACCACCACCATGGCACACCGGCAGTAGCCCAACTCCTCCATGACTCATCAACAGCTACCTCTTCTTTTCCTTTTTCCCGCTTTGCCCTCATTTAGTCGGATTTGTTTTGAACTCCGGTGAAGATTTCAATGTCAGATGATCATGATTGTAGTGTCTATGGATTTCTTATCTTCCAAGCTTCAATAATCTACCCTCGGATTATCAATCCACCATTCAGATCGTTGTAGATTGAGGCAAATGTAAATTATGTATTTTTGGTATTTTCCTGATTTTTGAATTATTGATTGAGTTTTAGGCTTAATTTCCTTTAGTAATCTTGTTGTAAAGATCATTGACTATGTAAGGCTAATTTTTGTTTAATTTTCAGTAATTATTTGGAAAATTAAAAATTTTCAAGTGTCAATTACTGTTCACACCGTCTCGACATACGAGTTTTTCTTATTTATATTGAATTCTATATATTTTTCTGAGTTTATCTTGTGAAGGAAGTTTATTAAAATTAATTATAGATTTTAAGTTATGAATTTTTAAAATTTTATGTGAAATAACAATTTTTAGAAAAAAAATTGTATAAATTGATTTTAATTGGGTTTTAGTAAATTTGTAGTTAAATTATTGTGTATAATGATAATTTCAATTTTAGATGGCATAAAATAATTTTATTAGTTAAATTAGTATATTTATATATTTTGTTAATTATAGATTAATTTTTCCGGAAATAATATAATGTATGTAAATATTATAGTATTTGATTATCTAGTTTATTTAATTGATATTAGTACTAATATACATTTTTTATGAATTTCTGAAATTTTATAATGTATAATTCTTAAATATAGATATTATATGTTAAATAAGAAATTTTATTGGATTAAATGAAAAATTGGATTTTTGTATATCATTATTTAAAAGAATTTATTTTATAACCGAATTAGATTTTGATAAAAAATTTCTATGTATTTTTATGATTTAAATTAGTTTTGGTGGTAGTATTTTGGTAATTGTTGGGATTCGTGATACAAACGCAGTGGAAAAATTAAAATTTTATCACGTACCCAAGTCTGGATCCATGTAATTCGACTACTTGATTAAATCTAGGATTTCAAGAATCTCACCAAAACGTAGAAGAGGCAAGATTTTTTAGAAGGATGAGAGGAGGTTCACACCGGTGACACCTTACCTCGAGCTTTTTGGCTTGGTTGTTCGGATCAAGACGTCTCCAAAAGGATGCGTCCTCTATAGGTATCCACACGAACAGCCCTTCACAAAATGAATTGGAGTGTGTGTGCTAGCAACCTCCTTGATTGTCTCACAAATCAAGAACAAAAGAAAAAATTTGTCTTTGTTTTCTAAGGAGAAAGAAAATGAATTTTGAGGCAGAAAAACCAGTGTATAAAACCCTAGAGAATATAACATATTTATAGACTTCAAATTAGGGTTTCACCTACCAATGACCTTTTGGTAATTTCTATTTATTATATTCTGATTTTGTTTAAAAACACATCAGAAATAATATCTTATTTATTTATTTAAAATAACATTTATCTTAAATAAATAAACAAACAAATAAATAAATAAATAAAACACTTTAATTATTTATTTCCACAGAGTTTATTTTGGGCTTATTAAACCCATATTCGTTTTGGGCTTGTTCTAAGTGTGTGACCCTGTAGGTTCACATAACATTGGTAGTGGGCCTAAATCTCTATTTAGGCCTACAAGTCATAAGTGGCCTCTAGCAAGACATTATGACTACCCAAGTCATGTGAAGTCAATAATCCGACATAACCTAATTACAATAAATTTTATTGTCCCTTTATCACATGATATCTTAATTGAACATAAGGCATAGAATTTCATCCTTATATAGTTCAATATTATGACTTGATTCCAAGTAGACTGAAAATGATAACTCTTTATCAATTTATTTCAGCATGGCCATGCAATTTTCTTCAGTCTATCTCATCAAGGGGCCCTTAGATATCTTTCTCATATTAATGAGGGATAAATTCCTTCTGAATCACTCACATTCCTCACATAACTAATTTCATATCCAACAACATTCCAATTTAATCGTCCGATTAAAGACAATGTTAGAATGTGTCAAAACATAAAATAACTATGTAGAAATCCATGATGATTTCAAGGTCAAAGGATCGAAATAAAATTACTGTGATGAGAAATACTTATGACAATAATCTATATAGTATTCTCATAGTGGGTCAATCCAATACATGATCTCTCATCATGTATCTATGATTTGACTTAATATCCCATATTCATGATTAGTAAAACAAAACCATCAGTCAACATCATACTAGCCTTAATACTTTAATATTTATATAATGAATAAATGGCTAGGGATAATTAGAATAGAACTCTTATTTTAATCTAAGGGTTTTAATATCAAGTCACATACTTGATGGCCTTAGTAAGAATTAACCATTCATATAATTATCATAAAATCAAATGATAATGAAATACCTCTTTATTAATAAAATAAGAGAGTTAATGCATAATCAAATGATTGACCTAGTGCATACCACTAACAGTAATCTCAGTTGGGAATTGTGCGTAGTTTGGGAACCCGACCCGAGTGTAGAACTGTGTTGTGAATGGAAGTGTGTTTTCGTACAGGAACAGCTCTACTTTTAGTAAAGAGATGTCCATTTTACAGAGAATACTCTACCAAATTTTCAGTAGATTTCTCGTAAAATATGACATCGACCTATGTCGAATTTCTAGTCTTGATCGACTTTGTGTCTTTGGTTGAGTCAATTTCGTCAGTTTCATTGCTTTCATAATTTTTAAGAATTTTCATGAATTTATTTTATTTTATTCTATGAGTATATTTTAAATAAATATTATTTATTTTAGAGAACTCCGGGATACGAGTTGTAGCACTTGAGCAGTAGAGAATGCGTCGCCTGATATGCTCAACCTATAAGTTAATTTTGTGAAAAGCGTGTTGTGCATGTTTTTATTATATTTTCAAATAATTAAATATAATAAAGAAATGAGTATATGATTAAAATATGAATATATATATATATATATATATATATATATATATATATATATATATATGATCATTTATTTTATATTTGCAAGTAGAAATTGAAAGCATGTTTAAGGGAAATTACTTTGTGATATTTTATTTAGTTATTACTTAATTATTTAATTATTCATTATTTAATTATTTATTTGTTTGTTTGTTTGTTTTATTTAATTATTTATAATTTAAATTGATTTGGAGATTGTCACGACCCACACCGGGAGTCATGACTGGCACTAGGGAACGAGAATTCATTCAAATCCGGAACTCATAGCAAGCCTTAAAAATATAAAAAAACAATAATAATATAAAAATACACTAGAATTAAAACTTTATTTAATATAAAAGCAATTCTTAAATATCATATCATAACAAAAATATTCATACAAGATCTAGATACATAAATCTCAAACTAATACAATACACTACTACCACAACAACACTACTACTGCAGTTTCTAGCATAAAATAAGAGTTCAGTTTTAAAGTTTATATAGTCTAGCCGAGGCTAAAGAAGACCAGCATAAAGAACGACTGGGGAGGTCTACAAAAGAAGAAACTCTTAAAAAAAATATTGAGAGTCAGAGCTCATTGAGTGAATTATTATAATATATATACATGCAACCTAAGTCATATATAGTCAAGCATCAGTATAAATATTATACATATATAGACATTTCACACATATGCTAAAATCCACTTTTATATAATAATAAATGTAGAAAAAGTTTATTTAAGTGAAGGATCAAATAGAACCCTAAAATATCTACAACTCAATCATAAAACTCACTAGTCATACAGGCTTACTTAATTTTAAAGTAATTCTCTTATTCCATTTTTGTACAGTAGACTAGCTTCGAGACACTAAATCAACTGAGCTCCTACAGTCTCATTATCAATGTGATTGGTCCCGAGACACTAGATCGACTGAGCTCCCGCAATCACACTAATCACTCACTAAAATTCTTAATAATCGAATAATCAAATTTCTCCTCAAATAAATCTCATAATTTCAAATCCTAAATCTAACGTACTGGTACGTACATAGTCCTAGTGTAGCCCACTAAGTAGCACATTCTACTGATATCCTTCAAATAAATTGTATATTTATGGGAAATAATAAAATGCATAATTAAAACACAAATGGCATTCATTTTAAAAGAATATACCACTTATATCCCAAATAAATACCAAGCATATACTAAAAATATTCCAAATATATATGCCACATATATACCAAAAAAATACCAAGTATATATGCTGAGTATATATCAAAATATACTAAATATATACCAACATATTTATGGCACATATATACCAAATAAATACTAAAAACAAATCAAGCATACATGTCACATATATATCATATATACCAAAAATATACTAAAAGTATACCAAAAATAAACTAAATTATTTAACAAAATAATTCATATTTAAGTACATAATGAAACATGGATTCTTATAATCATGTATCTACATGTAATGTATATATAAAATAATAACTCACAAGTTTTCGCTCTTCTAGACAAACTCGACGGGCCTGGTCCGATAGGTCTCAATCTCCACACAACTATAGGAAATAAATAATAATAACTAATAACTTGCTTTCTGGAACTCTTAAGCTAGAACCCTGCAAGTGATTAACAAAGGGCAAGGTGAGAGGTGGGGAGGATCCCCATAAACCCTCTGATGCCTAAGTCAGAGTGTATAGAGAGAATCTAAAGAGAGAAAGAGAATAATAAGAATATAAAAGAATAGAATGAATGAGAACGAGGGATATAGGGTCCTATTTATAGTGATAGTGATACTTAAACCTGAAAGGAGCAGGATTCCTCTTTGGATAGGAGTCTTAGGCCAATTAGAAGAGTGTTCCTTCTTATTTCAGGAGTCTTTTATATAAGGAACCTTTTCCTGAATGTCTTTGGTTGCCTTCCCTTTCTGAGTAACATGTATAGGAAATAAAGACCTTAATTAAATAAGAATATATATATATGTGGGTATAAAGAGTGCCCCCTATGAGTTTGTTATAATATTTATGTCTGATGTATCTGGATCTGTAAGGTAATGGAAAGCATCATTGTATCTGCCTAGAGAGAGATTGCTTGAGTAGTTGCACCTGATATGGGGTGAGCTGAGGTGGTCAGCCTTAGTCATAAGAAAAGATAAAGCTCGGTGCCAAGTCTTAAAATCATCATTGGAGTGCTAACTAGACTTGAGTGCACAAAACCTATAAAAAATGCTTTGGGTTAAAAGATTAACCCGTTAGTATAGAGACAACATGACAAAACCAATCATCACTGGAGTTTTGATGATCGGTGCATTAAAAGCGCAGCCCAAGTGCCAAACCTCAGTACTATAGAAGCAACTTGAGGGTACCAACTTCAGTCATTGGACTTAAATGCTCGAGGCTTAAATGCTTGTTGCAAGGACGTGAGGCTTACATGCTCAGAACCTGATTACTATAGAAGTGACCTGAGGGTGCCAACTTCAGTCATTAGACTTAGATGCTCGGTGCAAGGACACAACGCTTACATGCTCGAAACCTCAGTACTATAGAAGCGACCTGAGAGTGCCAGCTTTAGTCACTAGACTTAGATTTTTTATGCATTAAAAGCATAGCCTAAGTGATGTATAGTCTCGATCCCTTGAAAGCGTGGCTCGAATGCAAAACCTCAGTACTATAAAAGTGACCTAAGGGTGCCAACTTTAGTCACTGGTCTCGATATTAGAGCTTGTGATGCTTGGTGTGGAAGTACAGCTGGCAGTGGTGTGCCCAAGATGAATAACTTTTATGTCATTTCATTGCCTCATTTTTGAAATTTAAATTGTGTAACCGTCTCATTTGTTTGTGTGTCAAAAGATGAGATATTTCTCCTACCACAATGATGACTATTCGATTAATAGGTTTTTTAATTTCCCAGACAACCCCTAATGATGTATAAGGAACCGTAGTATTTATAAGGGTAGTTAATGGTCTTTTCACGAGCCTTTTGTTGCCCTATAAGTATCTCTATTTCTTTTATGTGTTGCATTTTTGCTTCTTGCTATCCTATTCGATTCTTTGATCTTCTTTGCTTCCTCTTACTACTATCATCAAGCTTTTCTTGCAGTAACCCCTCCGTTATATAACTAGGTAATCCCCTTCTTCCTTCTTACATTGCTTTTTTCATTTCATTTCTTAGATAAGTTCATGGCATCTAGAGAACATGTTAGCTCTGATCTGTTTGTTTCTAGAATAGATGAAGAGTTATTAGGGTGGTATCAGAGGCATTTTAGTATTCTCGTTGATTTCACCCTACACACTGTTGATAGAAAATTTAGAGCCCATACTCCCATGCTAGGTTTAAAAAGGTTAGTTATGTATTTTGACCAACTAGAGGGGTTCTTAAGTTCCCTTTAGATCCTTTTGTGAAGACATTCTTGAATAAGTATAAAATAACACTCAGTTAGCTTCATCCTCAGAGTTTCTGGCTTCTAGCCGGGTTTATACAGTTAATGCATGAGGAGAGTAGGGAGCTAAACTTAGACGTCTTGTAATACTTGTATAGTAAGACTAAGAAGAAAGGGGAGCTAATGTTCTCATTATTGGCCATCCCCAACCACAGCCTTTTTATGAAGCTTTCGGATCTTCACAAGAAGTGCAGGCATAAGTTTTTTATTGTCAAGCACCACTTGGACTTCATGGATGTCTGACGTAGGTGGTCCAATGAATGTCATAAGGTAAAATAGCCTCTAAAGTTGTCTAACCATGATACAAAAATGGTCCTGAGACTTCATCTTAATGGCCTAGCCGATGCTCAATTGGCTAAAGATGTATTGAGAAGATACTTGTGGAGGGTTTGCCTAGATTGTGTACAATCCATTAGTACATTTTAATCATCGAAAGGTATCCTTCTGACTTTTTTTTACCTTTTTATTTATAAATGGCTAACTTATTTGCCTTTGCGGACGAAATTTGGCTTGTAGCTAACAAGCCAGAGAGGCAAGAAGAGGCTCAAATCACCTCCCCATCGCCCAAGCCTGTAGCACCTACGATCCCAGATGAGACTGTTAAGAGTCTGAAGGGGAAAGCTATAACTGGGGCTTCTCAGATTAAGAAGGTCAGGAAGCATAAGAGGCATATCATAGATAGAGACTCTGATGTTGAGGGACTAGATGAGGAGATATTTATATAGCATCCGAAGCTTTCTAGGTGTCCAGATATAAGGATGTGGATTTTGAACAAAATGAAACCACCAAGTGTCTCAAATGCCCAAGTCAGAGATTAGTACACTGAGTCCTTAAGGTTGCCAGCTGATATGCAATATTAAACAGAGGGGGGTCACAAGGAGCTATTTAGCTCTATGATTGGGCATTCACTAGAACTAAGTGTTGAACACTATAATCTTTTATGTCTTCAAGTTTCAATATAATAATACAACTTTTCCTTTCTCAAATGATTCGGCCTTTGTTGTTGGCGAAGGACCAATATTTCTTCCTGAAGAGACAGTATAGCCTAAAAGAGACAGAGGTCAGGACCATAGTGATCAACTTTGAAAAAAGTTAGACAATGCGAAAGCGGGGCTGGAACTATGCTAGATCAGATATGCAGAGGCTAAGTTTGAGGCAGAGGTGAATTAAAAGAAGGTGGCCGAGCTAGAGCACAGTCAATCTCAGTTAATGAGGAGGATCGAGGAGCAAGATTCTCAAATTATAGATCTAGAGAGGAAGCTTAGCAAGGCCAAGAAATCTCAAGAAAAAGATAAGAGATCCTACCATAACATGGTTGGAGGGTTTCTCAAGGCCTACAGGTCTGAGTGTCGGAGAGTCTTGCTTGCCTAGAATCCAGATCTGGACTTAAATGACTTAGATAAGATAACACCGCCTGACTTGGCCAAGATTGCTTCCTAAGAGGATGCCCAGAATAAGGCCACTCTCCTTTGTGTAAGAGACATTTCCAAACCAGTTGGGGGTTCATCTTCTAATCCTCTTGTGTCTGTTAGTTTCATTAGCGCTACTCCCCCTCTTGTTTCTGAGCCTGAGCCATTTGGTGCTCAATTATAAGATTAGGGATTTATTATTTTTATTTTTTTGTAATTGACTTTTGTACTATAATTTTTCCATCAATGAAAAATACTTTATTTAATAGTACTTCAAGTACAATTATTGGTAATATTCTCGAAGATAGTCTAAGTTCCAATATCATTGTAGTTCCTTACCTTATATGTCTTTTATCTTGTATGCCCCTTTAGATGCTCGCTCTATAACTTGATAGGGGTCTTCCTAGTTAGGTCCAAGTTTGTCAGTGCTGGAGTTCCCCTTGCTAATGTTTGCCCTTCTGAGCACCCAATCTCCTATCCTGTACTATTTTGGGTGGATATGTCAGAGATGATATTATGTTATCTTTCACCTATGTGCCTATGCTAAGGCAAATGCTCATTCTCTTCTTTCTTTCAGTAAATCCAGGCATATCGGGGTGTCAATATTATTGATGTCTTGATCCAACTCTTTGCTGACCCTATAGCTTAGTGATCCAATTTCTACTGGAATCACTGCATCCATTTTGTAAGTTAGTCTGAATGGTATTTCTTCCATTTGTAGGTTAGTCTGAATGGTGTTTCTTCCATGGTTGACTTGGGTATAGTCCCATAAGCCTAGTTAACATTATTAAGTTCCTTGACCTAATTTCCCTTCTTTTCGTTGAGCCTTTTCTTCAATCCCTGCATAATAATCCTATTAGTGACCTTTGTTTGCCCGTTTGACTGCGAGTGAGCTACAAATGTGAAATGAAGCTTTATTCTAAGGTCAGAGCAAAACCTTTTGAACTTCTCATTATTAAACTATTTTTTGTTATCCATAATCAAGGTGTGCAGTATTCCGAACCTGCAAATGATTTCTCTTTAGAAAAAGTGTTGAATCTAGGCTTCTGTGATGGTTGGTATAACTTCCACTTCCACCCACTTAGTGAAATGGTCTATGGCTACAATTAACAATTTTTTCTATAATGTGGAGGCCAGGAAGGGACCCAAGATGTCCATTCCCCACACAGCAAAGGGCTAAGGACTACCAATTGGATGCTGAGGGTTGGAGGGTCTGTGATTGAGACCGGTGAACTACTGGCATTTCTGACATTCTTGAGTTAGCTTATGAGCATCTTTGGACATAGTGGGCCAGTAGTATCGTTGTAGTACTACTTTTCTAGTTAATGTGTAATTTGATTCATGTGCTCCATAAATTCCTTCATGGATTTCCCTTAGGATATAGTTGCCTTCCTCTAGTGATATACATTTAGACCATTAATGTGAGAGGGACCATTTGTAAAGCTCTTCGTGATGGATAGATTAATGGGCAGCCTTTATCTTTAGTTTATGAGCTTTCAATTTGTCTTCTGAAAGTATCCTATTTTCCAAATATTGGACAATCAATTTCATCCATTCTGGGACCTCTCATGTTTCCATGATGTCTGTATCCTCAGTGTTGGGCTTTGCTAGTGCTTCGATGAGCTCCATGTCTCTAAATGCCTTATTGTCTTTGGCTATTGATTTGGTTAAAAGATCAGCGTCTGAATTTTCATTTTGGGGTATCTACACTATTTCCCACTATCCTCCATCTTGATCGATCTTCTTCATTAGCTGTATGACTTTCCCAACATCTTTGACAATGATGGGATCCTTTATTTAGAATGTCCTTTTAACCTAGTTTACTACCAATTTAGAGTCTGAATATATTGTGAGATGCTAGACTCTGACTTCTATAGCCAATTTTAGACCTGTGATGAGCACCTCATATTCCGTAGCATTATTGGTTGCGTTATACTCTATTCGAATTACATACTTGATGTGAACTTTATACAGTCCTTTAAGGATAACCCCAGCATTAGATCCTTGAGTTTAGGATGCCCTATTAATGTAGAGCTTCCATTCTAGTGCTTTGGTGGGGGTAAGATCTTCCTGTATCAGTTCTTGAATAAAATCGGCTACTGCTTAAGCTTTCACCTACTGTTGGGACTTATAGTCAATGTCGAATTCTCTAAGTAAAACTAACCATTAAACCAATTTGCCCGAAGTCTCCGATCTTTGTAAAAATTTTTGCAAAGGGAAATTGGTTCTTACAACAATGGGATTAGTCTAGAAGTAGTGTTGGATCTTTCGAGATGCATGGACGATGGCCGTAGCTAGTTTATCCAGCATTGGGTACCGAATCTCAAATCTTTAAAGCAATTTGCTAACATAATATACCAGGCTTTGATGGCCCTCTTCCTCCCTTACCAGTATTAAGGCTATGCATTCTAGGCCCACTGAAAGGTATAAGTACAACATTTCCTTTGGGACCGGCCTGTTGAGCAGAGTTAGGGAGGATATGAATTTTTTAATATCTTTAAAAGCTATCTAGCAATCTTCCGTCCAAAAAAATTTCTTGGAATTTTTTAAAGCTTGGAATAATGGTAGGCACTACTTGGCCGAACAAGAGATGAATGCCCTAAAGCCGTGATTATGCCATTTAGCTTTTGTAGTTCATGGATGGTCTTCGAAGCTTTCATGTTGAGAATGGCTTCCATCTTTTCTAGGTTAGCCTCAATACCTCTGTGGGATATCATGAACCCCTAGGAATTTTTCTGCCTTGACTCCGAAGACATACTTTTTCATATTCAATTTGATTCTAGACTCGCTCAGCAATTAAAGGACCTGATCCAGATCCGTAAGGTGTTGATTTGCATACTTACTAATACTGCTTATATATATTCTTATTTAATTAAAGGGTTCTTGTTTTCTGAATAGGGATACTCGAATAGGGAAGGTAGCAGAATCCGTTCATGGAAAGAACTTTACCTTGAAGAGGATTCCTAAACAAAGAAGGAATACTCTCCTACTAAGATTAGGATTCATATTTCACAAGGAATCCTACTCCTTTCAGGTTTAAGCATCACTATAAATAGGACCCCATACCTCTCATTCTAGATTATCTCATTCTCTCATATTCTAATTTTTCCTTGCTCTCTACATAAATTCTCTTTTTGCTCTCTAACTTAGGCATCAGAGTGTTTGTGGGGACCCTCCCCACCTCTCATCTTGCCTTCTATTCATTGATTGCAGGGTCTTAAGCTTAAGAGTTCTGAAAATAAGTTAGCAAGTGGCACCGTCTATGAGGACTCTTGGGAAAAGCCATTCATATACCTACTAAGCTAAAGACATCTACACCATGACTTCCAACCCACCACTAACTTTAACTCCTAAAACTAACATCAACCCTTTACTTTTGATAATAATGTCGTCCATGTATACTTCTATATTTCTCTTGATCAGGTCTCGGAGTACATGGTTCATCATCCTCTGATATATGGCTCTAGCATTCTTTAATCCGAAGGGCATTACTTTGTAGCAGTAATAACCTTTTTGGGTGATGAAGGATGTTTTCTCTTAGTCTTCTTCCTTCATCGGTATCTAGTGATATCCTTGTGCTACATCTATAAAACTATATAGACCATGCATGGTAATGGAGTCTACTAACTAGTCAATTATTAGCAGGGGGTAGCTGTCTTTAGGGCATGCCCAATTAAGGTTAGTATAGTCCACACACATCCTATAATTACTGTTTGATTTTTTTACTAGCACCATATTGGCTACCCATTCCAAGTGGGTAACCTCTTTAATGAATCCGGCTTCTAGAAAATTCTTTAAATCTTCGGCAATTATCTTCTACCTCTCATATGCAAAAGTTCATTTCTTTTAGGTCATTGGCTTTGCTCCTGGTCTAATGTTCAAGTTATGTGAGGCAATCTGAGGATCCACCCCAAATATATTGGATGCTTGAGAGGAAAAACCTCTTGAGTGCTTAGTGAGGACTTCACTTATTCCTTGCTTAGTTTTGTAGTCAAGCTTATTACTAATCTTTACCATTTTTCCATTACTAATCTGTAATGTCTGAGTATTGTCAACAATTTTAGGCCCAACACCCTATTTCTCTATCTCCCAGGTTTTTAAGGGGAATGCTTCTGTCTAAATTTTTATTGCCATATGGTAGCACTATCTAGCCATGTGTTGATCTCCATGAACTGTAAGAATTCTGCCCTAGATTGGAATCTTCATGGTTAGGTATCGAATACTTTTGACTGCATCAATTTCATAGAGTGTTGGTCATCCTATAATGCCATTATATGCCAAGGGGAGATCCACTATGTTGAATAGGGCTCTAATGACTTTTATTTCTTTAATTTCCTAATTTCTAAATTCCAAACTTAGCTCTATAATTCCTATCAGTTGTATGGTTCCTCCGTAGAACTTATAATGGGATTTTGGATAGCTTTTAGGTTAGTGATAGAACCTCTCATTGCTTTGTAAGCATTCTAAGACAGCGTATTGATAGCACTCCCATTGTCGACTAGTAACCTCTTTACTAGATAATTGTTAATGTATGCGCTTACCACCAGGGCATCATTGTGTGGGTGCCCAACATGCTCTCCATCCTTAAGATCAAACACGATGATCTCTTTCTTCTTGAGGGTCGGTCCTTCTCCATAGCTTCTCTTAGGTCTCTTCTCAATGTTTTCTCCTCTAATTATCATGTTAACCTCTATAATTTGTTCGTGGAAAGCTTGCTCTTCTAGGCCTTGACCTCTCTTCTCTAGCTGGTGCTTTTTCTTCCTCCCTTCGCATCCTTCTATCTTTATCCATTTTTATCATTTTGACCGCCATAGTCATCACCTCTGTAAAAGTGCTAGGTTCTTTTGTCATTATCTTTTCTTTGAGTTTTTCGAGTCTGATGCCATTCTTGAGGGCTTCGATAGCAACTTCATCTACAAGATTTTTGATTTGCATAGCCACTTTGTTGAATTGATCTAAGTAGCTTCGTAGTGATTCATCAACCTCTTATCGTCACATTCGGAGGTCATTAATGTTTTTGGCTAGAGGAATGTTGGTGATGAACCTAGTTTGGAACTTCTCTACCAAGTGTTCAAAAGAAGTGATGGAGTTCTCAAAAAGCTTATGAAATCATTTTGAGCATGCTTCATGAGCGTGCTTAGGAAAACTCTACACATGATGCTATCGTTTACGTCTAGAGCAACATTCTTATTCTAAAGGAGGATACGTAGTTGACGGGATCTCCAGTTCCATCATATTAATCCAATTGTGGCATCCTTAACTTGGTTAGGATTTATGTCTGGATTATCCTATTTATAAAGGGCATTCTACCTTCCATAACACATATCCTTGGTCTCATGTGGGCTTTATATATAACCTCTTTAACCTTTCGAGTTAATTTTGAATCATTAAGAGCCAGAATTATGGAGCTGGATTCTCCTTTTGGAGCTTTACTTTTCCCCTTACTCCCTCCGGGCAATTCCGAAGGTGTGGTATTTTCTATGTTAGCTAGTCCAGGGTTGCCGCTTTGAATTAAGGTGTTCAGTTGTTATTGTATTAAGGTTATCTGGGTTTGGATGCTTTGTATCATTGCTTCTTTGTTTGTTGGGGTGAGGTTAAGTGCTTGAGTCATAGTGTTTAGGTTAGGCGTAGTTATGGTTGGTGTTTCTGTTAGATTTGGAAAAAGTATAAAAGGTATAGGTCATTGATGATGTTGCAAGGGACCATAATATGGGAAGTCGGTGCCGAGAGCCAACCATACCTAGGTGTTTCCAAGAGGAATGTGCATACCATCAGTTGAAGGTCTAGCATACTGGAAAGCGGTTAGAGGTATCACCGTTGGGAGAGGTGTTGACATATTGATTGGAGGAATGGGGACAGAGAGGTTTGTATGAGTGTTAGGAGTCGAGATTGGTAGAGGGTTGGAAGTCATAGCATCAACGTCTTAATTTGGCATATGCATGAATGGCTTTTTCCCAAGAGTTCCTACAGACGACGCCACTTGATAACTTGCTTTCCAAAACTCTTAAGCTAGAACCCTACAAATGGTCAACAAAGGGCAAAGTGATAAGTGGGGAGGATCCCCACAAACCCTTTGATGCCTAAGTTAGAGTGTATAGAGAGAATCTAGAGAGAGGAGAACAATAAGAATACAAGAGAATATAATGAATGAGAATAAGGGATATGGGGTCCTATTTATAGTGATAGTGATACTTAAACCTGAAAGGAGTAGGATTCCTCTTTGGATAGGAGTCCTAGGCTAATTAGGAGAGTGTTCCTTCTTATTTCAGGAGTCTTCTGCATAAGGAATTTTTTCCTGAATGTCTTTGGTTGCCTTCCCTTTCCGAGTAACCTGTATAGGAAATAAAGACCATAATTAAATAGGAATATATATATATATATATGGGGTATCAATAATAAATATCAGAATTGAATACCTAATTATACTTTTAGGAATTCTAAAGAAAGACTCGATCTAAGACACGACTCGACCATAAAACTAAAAACTCAAGATCAACTCAACGTCACGTTTTATGACTATTCTACCAAAAATTTGGTAGTCGTCTCTATAAAATGAACGTCTAGCTACTATAAGCAGAGCTGATCCTACAAACAAACACACTTTTAAAATCATAAATGCTCACCACTTCAGGTTGGGACCCCGAACTACACAATTTTCCAACTGAGGATCACAATTCACAATAAAATCAATATATAATAATAATAATATACTAAAAATCATCAAAATCCATAATCATCAATAATAAACCACAATATAATTTATTTAAATATCAAAAAAAATAAAGTCAATTATTTTTAAAATAGTTAATAAAATCTCAAATAAATTATATAATATTAATAAAAAAATCCAATTTTTCAATTATTCAAAATAAAATAGTAAAATTCACAAATAATTATTCAAATATATAATAAAAATAGTTAAAAATTCATTTAATCACAAAAATAGTAAATAAATTTATTATTTGAATATATTTTCAAAAATTACTATTAGTTAGTTAAAAATAGTAAATAATTCGTAAAAGTTATTTTAATACTATCTATTATTCCAAAATCACTCAAAACATCCTAATTAACCATAATATCAATTAAAACACAAAATTCACTAATTTATTTTAATTTTTCTAAAAATTAATTTTTTACATAAACCTTCAAAAATTCATAGTAATTAATCGGAACACAATTCTAATACAATTCCTTTACAAACTATACTTCAAATAATTCAAAAAAATTATTAAAAATAAAAAGATTTTCTAGCGAGGGTCACTAGAATAGTGACTTGCCGGAAAATTCAAACCAAAAAATTTAAATAATCCAAAAAAATCAACAAAAATTATATATGTAAAGCTTAAGCTACACTCTGCAACATTTCTAAAGACACTTAACCTAAAACACAAGAAATCAAACTTAAAAATATAAAAACTAAAATTAACCTAAATAAAAACTTGAATAAAACTCACAAATGGAAGAATTTAAGCTCAAACCGAGCTTGGAAATAGCTTTTCAGGAGCTGAAGGATTCCAAAGAGTTTGAAAATGAGAGCTAAGGCTATCAAAATCACTACCAATGACCATGGAAGCTCTAGTTGTTGTTGTTGCCATTCTGCGTGCATGCTCCGACATCAATCAAGAACTCTGCTGGTGGCAGGGGGAAAGAGAGGAAGAGGGGAGGTGATGGTGATAGGTAGTGGTGGTAGTTGGTGGCTCTGGTGAGGTGAGAGTGGTATGTTGGAATGCGCAGGGAGAGGAAGAAAACGCAGGGGAAAGAGGAAGAAAAAAAGGAAAAGGAATTGTACCGAAAAAAATATGATCCTGATTTCCTATATATATATATATATATACAACAACACATAAACACACATGCATAATAATAATAACCCTAATAATAATGACGAAAATAATAATAATAATAACAATAACAAATAATAATAATAATAATAATAATAATAATAATAATAATAATAATAATAATAATAATAACAACAACAACAACAACAATAACAAATAATAATAACAATACTAACTTCCAAAATAATGTCCTTTACGTAAATAAAATATTTAGATATATCTTAAAATAAATTTTAATAATTTAAAATATTGGGTCATTACAAAGATAATGGTAAAATGTGCTACCTAGTGGGTCTCACTAGGACCACGTGCGCATAGGTGAGATCTCGATTTATGTGTAATGTCAAATAGGTTCGGTAGAGTGTGTGCTCTCAAGTAAGTGTAAATGGTTAAAGCTCGGTGCAGCTAGTGCTCTCGAATCGAAAAAAATGGATGTAACTCGGTTGTGCTTACTCTTGGGACATCAATATGGAATAAGGGAAATGACTGTGGTAGTAACTCGGTTGAGCTTGCTCTTAGGATGGCAGTCACTTGGATTAAAGAGAGCCGAAAGGCTATTAGATTTAAAGTTTAGGTGTTCTACCAGATTTTCCATAAAAATAATTATTCTATATATTTTTGTACAAAAATTTTATATTAAATTAATAAGAATTATAAATATATTTTAATTAAATATTATTGTGAAAAATAAATAATTTTAAGAATTATGATTACTTTATTTACATTTATTTTGAAAGGAGGTTTTAATAAATGTTTTTATAAACCAGCATGCATTTTATAGAATTAATTCACTCGGTGAGTTCTGATTCCCCTCAACCTTTTTTTTAGGACCTCACAGTCAACTCCTTAGTATTCCCTATCTGCATTGGGTTCGTTCTTCACCGACTGCATTATGTATGTTAGACTAATATATGTATTGTATAATTAAATTCTAGACACTGCAATAGTTATTTATGAACTTGTGTTATTTATATCCGGTATTGAAATGATGTTGTATTTGAAGGATATTATTATATGTATTTGATATTGTGCATTTATTGTTGGTTTATTTTTGGTTTATCATTGGTTTATTGTTAAGTGTATTGTTTTATTTCGTGAAAAATTTTTAAGGCTTACTATGGGTTTCGGGTACTTTATGTATTTCCATTCCCTAGTGTCAGCCATATACCTTTTAGTTTAGGTCGTGACAAAGTTGGTATCAGAACCCATGTTTTATTTTGGCTCTAATGGTCTTTGAGTTATGTTTTTCTTGAACTACTATGGTAATTAGGTTGATAATGTCAATTGTTACCCTTATTCCTAGAATTTCATGTTATGTCTTTCCATGATGTGTTTTGAATTCTCATTTTTTTTTGTTCTTTCAAAATGAGAAGGAGAGCACAAGATGCTCCTACTGCAGGCGCAGCATTTGATAAAGATGAGCAGTCCATTCAGGATGAGGTTTCTCCCCTTGCTCCTCAGCGTAGAGGAAGCCGTAAACCTAAAGCAAAAGTAGCTCAAATGCAAGAACATAAGCAACATGCAGGACAAGAAGTTCTTAAAGTTGATCCTATAGCTGGTATGGTCGGCATCAATAAAGGCTTGGCAGCTCTAAATCAAGCCATGCCTTTAATTCAGCAAATGTTACAGCAGAGGAATTAGGGGATGTCTGATGCAAATGCAGCATTGCTATACTCCAGAGTGGGGAGAGTTTCCTTTGATAGCATGGGTAATGCATTGGACTTCCTTGATACTATTGAGGCCAAGACTCGGAAAGGCTACATGACCTATTAGAGGATTATAATGGTAGAGTTATCTGTTCAGGCCGTAGCTCAGGACTGGTTTATGCAGTCTATCTAACCACGTATGACTATGATGTCTTGGTTGGAGTTTAAGGAGTAGTTTTTAAGATACTTCTATCTAGCATCGATGAGGGATAACTACAAATGGCAACTACTACATATTAGTAAGAGTGATTAATCAGTTGCAAAGTATACTTATGAGTTCCTCAGGTTGGGTCGTCATTCTATGGATATGATGCATGATGATAGGAGAGCAGTAGAGTTGCTTGTGACTAGTTTAGGTGCAGCCTACATCAACATTCGGACTGAGGACCATAAATTGGATAGTGTTATTAAGGAGGCTCGATAATTAGGGAGATGTCATATTGTGCATGGTACTATCTCTGACCTGTATACGAGTAATAGTAGTGGAGTAGTGAGGACACAGGGGATTCAGTAGCCTATGTTTCAAATGGGTAGTATCAATATGCAAACTGTGAGTACTTCACAGCAGGGCCATCGAGGAAGCCAGGTGCATAGGTCTAGCAGACACAGTAAGCAGAGTAGTAAACCTTTGAGGTTTGGACCTAGAGCTAGCAGTGGTAGTAGCAGTTAAAGCTTTAGGTATGGCAGTTCAGGCTCAAGTCCTAGTGCATGTCCTACTTATGGCTGTGTACATTAGGGGCCCTATCATTTACTGACCAAAGCATGCTTCAGGTGTGAGTAGGTTGGACATCTTACCAAAGCTTGTCCTAACATCGGGTATCAGTCTTCTTATGCCCAAGGATCTTCATCTTCAATTGCTCAGCCATTTCAATAGGTGCATCAGCCCTACCAAGAACCTATATTTCCCCAGTAGAGGATGACTTAATTTGTGGGCCAGTAGGGCTAAGGTTAAAGAGGTAGACATGAGGGTAGATCAAGTGGTAGAGGATTCACACAGTCTTCCAGTTCTCAATGGGCTGGCCGTGGGCAGGCCAGGGTGTTCACTATGACTCCTCAGGATGTTTAGGCATCTAATACGATGGTAGCAGGTATTCTCTTAGTATGTTCTTTTAAGGCTAAAGTTATATTTGATCCTAGTGCATCACATTCCTTTGTTGTGCCTATCTTTGCTTTAAGGATGGGTGGCAACCATCCAAATTATTATTTCCTTTATTTGTAGTGACTCCACTTAGTGATGAGTTGGAGATAGACATCTTCTTTTCATCTCGTCCTGTGTTGGTGAAAGGTAAAGAGTTGCTTACAAATTTGGTGTTGTTGGACATGATTGATTTTGATGTGATTTTGGGGATGGATTGGTTAGCCCAGCATTATGCTACTCTAGATTATTAAGCAAAAGCGATGATTTTTAGAATCCCTAATGATAAAGGGTTTTGGTTTTGAGGCGATAAGTGTTCGATGCGTCAAAATCTTATTTTTGCTATCACAGTTAGGAAAATGCTTAGAAGGGGATGTGAAGGCTATTTAGTTGTGGTCATAGATATAAAGATGAATGCAAGGGCAGTTGAGAAGATGCATGTGATGAGCAAGTTTCCTTATGTGTTTTTAGAAGAATTACCAAGATTGCACCAGACAGAGAGATAGAGTTCTGTATAGATATTGTACTAAGTACAGATCCTATCTTGATGCCACCTTATAGAATGGCACTAGTAAAATTGAAAGAGCTTAAGGAAAGTTACAAGAGTTACATGATAAGGGACCAAGCCTAGTTTGTCTTCTTGGGGTGCTCTTGTGCTATTTTTGAAGAAGAAGGATGGTAGCCTTCGACTGTGTATTGATTACAGATAGTTGAACAAAGTCACCATAAAAAAAAAGTATCCTCTCCCTAGGATTGATGACTTATTTGATCAGCTTCAAGGAGCTCAATACTTTTCTAAGATTGACTTGAGATCGGGGTATCATCAGTTGAGGATTAGAAGTGGAGATGTACCCAAGACTGCATTTCGAACAAGATATAGCCAATATGAATTTTTGGTGATATCCTTTAGGGTTGACTAATGCCCCAACAACCTTTATGGACTTGATGAACCTGGTGTTTAGGCCATTCTTGGATCAATTTGTGATAGTCTTTATTGATGATTGTTAGAAATCAGTTATGGTATTTAGACATAAATACATGTGTTGTAAGCACAAGTCTAAATAGAGTAAATTTCAAAAATTTACTCATCATAACCCTTCATAAAATGAAGAATTTCATTTGCCCAGGATTCAAATTGCATTGAAATACACAACTAAATAAATTAAGCAATATACAAACAAATAATTAAATAATTATAAGTTTGTAAACTTACTTGTTGTGGAGCTTAGTACTCCTTTTGTTCAATTCCTTGAATCAAATGTTTAGCCCTCTAAATGTAAGGCCTCTAGTTTGAAACACCAAAGCCTTATCTATCACTTACTTGTGTTAAATAAACTTAATAACTTGTACTAATTTAATTAAGAGTATAAGTATAAAGTATATGTTTAGTATAAGTTGTGTTTATTTTTGGTTTATGAACTTATTATAACTAAAATTACTTAGTGATTTTTCTTAACTCTTTAAGCAAAAACTCACTTAAGCATTATTTTTCCTCTCCATTCTCTTACCAAGTCACTTGACTTGCCTTAGATATATGAAATGATATATGTGTAGTAATTTTCCACTAAGGAAAAGTACACATTAATTAATTAAGTGATTATTAAGTATGCTACCTTAGGTATACACCTAACCATCCAAATGATTAAAAAAGACACCTTAGGCATACTTTAGAAATATCCACTTAATTAATATACCACCTTGCTTAATTCAATAATTGAGCTTGCCACCTACACATATTAATGTATAAATTTGTATGTAAAGTATACATCAAATGTATTATTTTACATATTAAATTATACATATACATAGATATGGACTTTAATTAATCTTTGGTCCAAAATAAATTTTGGCCTATGTCCAAACCAATTTGGACCATTAATATAAGTCCATAAATAAATAACAACATATATATCTTTATTAATTTAATATATATTAATTAATATCCAATATTAATTAAGTATTAATTAATAAATAATACTCTTATTTGAATTAGATTTCATGATATACTAGAATCATTGTTCAAAACATAAATCTAATTCTATTAATCTTGATTAATTGATTAAACTCTTTTAATCAATAATTAGATTAATACTATAGTGAATAAATAAAACTCTATTAGATGTGACTTACTAGGTTCATGTCTAAATGGCAATGAGAAAATATAATATTAACATTTAATATTATTTGAAACTCTTTTCAATTCTAAATGTGAAAATCCCAATTATTCACATTTAGTTCTTATAAGCTGTGAGTGACCCTTAGTATCGATATCACAGCTACCCAATTAGAAATGAATGCATATTATGATTCACATAAACCTGATCATAATTACTATGCACTAAATTCCTTTCATTAAAGATCCTAATATAGCCTAGAGTCAAGGTATTATCAAACTCTAATAGCTTTATTATATGACCTTATCTTAAGTTCTAATTCTTGATAAAATACAACAAATACTAGAACTCTTTTTAGTACTGAAACTCTTTTTCAGATTGCATTGTATTTATCCTGGCTAGGAATTTATTCATCAAGAATAAACTTAGATAGCATAGGATCTATCCCGGTTCACACCAGGTAATGAATCCCATCTTGGTTAAACATTCATCCCTACATTTACCTAATTAGAGCCACCACACGCCATATACCCATGCGATGATTAATATTAGTATGTAAGTGGTAACAAACTCTAACCACCTAAATGTGGATGACTATGCCACCTCAAGTCAAAGGACTATATGCACCATTATAATCTAAATTGTGATTGTTGATTATATATGAATATCCTTGCAATCACAATATTAATGTCACTATTCAATTAACCCATCCAATGAGTATCCACATGTCTATTCTGATCACTCATATCAAGTAGAATGAGATTCACTACCTCCCACTATTAGTTTCTCACACTAATCAAGGAAAATAGACAGAGGTGATAGTCTAATTAATATTATCCAAATATTAATTAATCGACTATGAACAATTTATAGTAAATGTACTAAATAAATTTGTAACTCATATTATCAACTCTTTGATAATAAATTTATTCAACATAATACTAAAGGATAAATACTCAAAAAAAATAACATATTTATTTAAAAGAATATTTTATTGCCACAGGGATTATATACAATGTTTAAATAATTACAAGAATGCCACTAGGGCATACCTTATACTAAAAATGATATCTTAGTATATTTGAGGAGTGAGGCCGAGCATGTCATGCATTTAAAGACAATGGTTCAGACTTTGAGAGAGAATCAATTGTATGCCAAATTCTCTCATGTGAATTTTGGTTAGATCAAGTGACATTTTTAGGCCATGTGGTATCTAAAGATGGCATACAAGTAGATCTTAAGAAGACATAAACCATTATACAATGGCCAAGGCCGACGATTGTGATGGAAGTTAGGAGTTTTCTAGGTTTAGTTAGCTATTACAGAAGATTTATGAAGAATTTCTCTATGATTACAGTGCCTTTAACTAGGCTGACTCAAAAAAATGTCAAGTTTGTTTGGACTAACAAATGTGAAGAGCACTTTTAGTTACTTAAGGACTTGTTGACTTCAGCTCTAGTATTGACTTTACCTTCACGTGATGAAGGGCATATAGTGTACTGTGATGCTTCCCGTGTAGGACTGGGGTATGTATTGATGAAAAATGGGAGAGTGGTTGCTTATTCTTTATAGCAGTTAAAGAAGCACTAGCAAAACTACCCTACCCATGATTTGGAAATGATAGTCATGGTTTTTTCTTTGAAGATATAGAGGCATTATTTATATGGTGTGACTTGTGAGATATACACTGACCACATGAGCTTAAAGTATATCTTTCAATAGAGAGACTTGAATTTGAGACAGAGGAGATGGATGGAACTTTTGAAAGATTATGATTACTCTATTCTTTACCATCCGAATAAAGCGATCATGGTAGTTGACGCACTGAGTCAGAAGTTAGCAGGCAATATTGTAGACATCAGCACAGAAAAGAGGCCAATAATTAAAGAGCTGCATGGACTGATTAATCAGGGGTTGCAGTTGAAAGTGACCAAGAAGTGTATTTTAGCTCAATTCAGAGTATAATCAGTGTACTTAGATAGAGTTAAAGTAGCCCAGAGAAGAGATCCATAATTGCAGAAGATTATATTTGAGGTGTAATAAGATCAATCTAGAGACTTTGTTATTAACAGTGAGGGCACATTACGCTTAGGCACAAGGTTTTGTGTACCTGATGTGGATGATTTGAGAAAGGAGATTATACAGGAAGCCCATTTTTTTGCTTATAGCATTCATCCAGGATCTACCAAGATGTATCATGATTTGAAAGATACATATTAGTGGAATGGGATGAAGAGAGAGATTGCAGAATTTGTGTCCAAGTGTCTCACTTGTCAACAAGTGAAGTTGGAACACCAAAGGCCTTCAGGATTGTTATAGCAATTACCTATCCTGGAGTGGAAGTGGGATATGATTGGTATGGATTTTGTAGGTGGATTTCCTCGTACGTTAAGAGGCTATAGTGCTATCTGGGTGATAATTGACAGACTGACTAAGTCAGCTCACTTTCTGCTAATTAAGAAGACATACTCTACTGAGAGGTTGGCGAGACTATATATCAATCGGATTGTTTGTCTCCATGGAGTAGCTATTAGTATAGTGTCTAATAGAGGAGCCACTTTTACTTTAATCTTTTGGCAAGAATTATATAAGTCTTTAGGTACAAGGTTGGACTTCAGCATAACTTTTCATCCTTAAAATGATGGTCAGTATGAGAGGACCATTCAGACTTTGGAGGATATGCTTTGGATGTTCGTGATGGATTTTGGTGGCCATTGGGACGTACACTCGCCATTGATTGAATTTGCATATAACAATAGTATCATGCTAGTATTGAAATGGCTCTGTATGAAGCACTGTATAGAAGAAAGTGCAAATCGCCTTTGTGTTGGGAAGTTGGCGAGAAACAGTTGACAGGACCAGAGTTAGTGCATATGACTTCTGAGAAAGTTTCCATCATTCAACAGAGGTTGAGGAAAGCCTTTAGTAGGAAAAAGAGCTATGCAGACCCTAAGAGGAAGGATGTATCATTCTCTGTTAGAGACTTGGTGTTTCTTAAAATGTCTCTAATGAAAGGAGTGATTAGGTTTGGTAAGAAGGGTAAGCTAGCTCTTATATACATCGTAACCTTTGAGATTCGATCGAGAGTTGGCGAAGTGGCGTACAGATTGGTGTTACTGCCAAAGTTGTCTCGAACTCATCCATTGTTCCATGTATCAATGTTGAGGAAGTATATTTTCAATCTTTCGCTCATCCTTCAGCCTTGGACAATTTAGCTCAACAAGGATTTGACATATGAATAGTACCCAATGGCAATAATGGATCGCCAAGTTTGTCAGCTTCGCACTAAGGAGATTTCAATGGTGAAGGTGTTGTGGAGCAACCATGTGGTAGAGGACTGCGTGTAGGAGACAGAGGCAGGAATGCAAGCAGCGTACCCTTATCTTTTTCAATAGTAAACATTTGTATTTCTTTTTATTTATTTATTTAAATTCAACGATGAACTTTTTTAAGGAGGGGAGACTGTAAAGACCTGAATATTTTTATATGTATTTATATTAAAAGTGGATTATTAAGTTTGATTATTTGTAAAATTTAATTTGAAAATTTTCACATCAAATATTATTTTAATATTATTATTATTTCAAGATCAATTAGTGTTAATGGTATTTTTATTGATAAAGGTTTAATTTTATGTGTGTGTGTGTGTGTGTGTGTGTGTGTGTGTGTGTGTGTGTATATATATATATATATATGTTTGTAAAGCATTTTTTTAGTTTTTAATTATTATATTTTTTTTCTTTTTCTTAAAAAAAAAGTGACAGCATGAAATAAATTTTCGGGCCAACTCTTCTTCTTCCTCACCATTTCTTTTCTTTTTTTCTTCCTTTTGCCACAACCATTGCGCCTCTGCCACCAACACCAGCCCAACACCACTACGATACACCGATAGTAGCCTAGCTCCTCCACGACTCACCGACAGTAGCCCCATCTTTTCCTTTTTCCCAGCCCCGTCTTTTCCTTTTTCCCATTTTGCCCTCATTTGGCCGGATTTATTTTGAACTCTGGTGAAGATTCTGAAGTCGAATGGTCACGATTCTAGTGTCTATGGATTTCTCATCTTCTAAGCTTCAAAAATATACCCTCGGATCATCGATCCATCGTCCGGATCGTTGTAGATTGGGATAAATGTAAATTGTGTGTTTTTGGTATTTTATTGATTTTTGAATTTTTGGTTGAGTTTTAGGTTTAATTTCCTTTAGTAATCTTGTTGTAGAGATCATTAGCTATGTAAGGGTAATTTTTTTTTAATTTTCTGCAATTATTTTGAAAATTCAAATTTTGCAGGTGTTAGTTACTGTTCACACCATCTCGGGATATGAATTTTTATTATTTTTATTAAATTCTATATATTTTTTTGAGTTTATCTTGTGAAGGAAGTTTGTTAAAATTAATTATAGATTTTAAGTTATGAATTTTTAAAAGTTTATGTGAAATATGAATTTTTAGAAAAAAAATTGTATAAATTTATTTTAATTGGGTTTTAGTAAATTTGTAGGTAAATTATTGTGTATAATGATAATTTTAATTCTAGAAGGCATAAAATAATTTTATTAGTTAATTAGTATTTTTATGTATTTTGTTAATTATAGATTAATTTTTTTCATAAATAATATAATGTATATTTGATTATTTGGTTGATTTAATTGATATTAGTACTAATATACATTTTTTTTATGAATTTCTGAAATTTTATAATTTATAATTCTTAAATATAGATATTATATGTTAAATAAGGAATTTTTATTGGATTAAATGAAAAATTGGATTTTTATATATCATTATTTAAAAGAATTTATTTTATAACCGAATTAGATTTTGATAAAATTTTTCTATGTATTTTTATAATTTAAATTAGTTTTGGTGGTAGTGTTTTAGTGATCTCAGTCAGGAATTGTGCGTAGTTTGAGTACCCGACCCAAATGTAGAACTGTATTGTGAATAGAAGTGTGTTTTCGTGCAGAAATAGCTCTAATTTTAGTAGGGAGATGTCCATTTTACATAGGATATTTTGCCGAATTTTTGATAGATTTCTCATAAAATATAACATCGACCTTTGTCGAATTTCTAGTCTTGATCGACTTTATGTCTTTGGTTGAGTCAATTTCGTCAATTTCATTGGTTTCATAATTTCTGAGAATTTTCATGAATTTATTTTATTTTATTTACAAGCATATTTTAAATAAATATTATTTATTTTTTATTTTTTAGAACTCCAGGATACGAACTGTAGCACCTGGGCAGCAGAAAACGCGTCACCCGGCACGTTCAACTTATAAGTTAATTTTGTGAAATGCATGTTGTGCATGTTTTTATTATATTTTCAAATAATTAAATATAATAAAGAAATAAGTATATGATTAAAATATGAATATATTTATATTTCCATATGCATGATCATTTATTTTATATTTGCAAGTAGAAATTGAAAACATGTTTAAGGGAAATTACTTTGTGATATTTTATTTGGTTATTACTTAATAATTTAATTATTCATTATTTAATGATTTACTTATTTATTTATTTTATTTTATTTTATTTTATTTATTAAATTATTTATAATTTAAATTGACTTGGAGATAATGGTAAAACATGCTATCTAGTGGGTATCACTATGACCACGTGCACAGGGTGAGATCTCGATTTATGTGTAATGTGAAATAGGCTCAGTGGAGCGTGTGCTCTCGGGCAAGTGTAAATGGTTAAAACTTTGTGCAACTAGTTCTTTCATGCTAGAAAAAAGGGATGTAACTTGGTTGAGCTTGCTCTCGGGACATCAATATGGAATAAAGGAAATGATTGTGACAGTAACTTGGTTGAGCTTGATCTCGGGATGGCAGCCATTTAGATTAAAGAGAGCTGAAAGACTATTAGATTTAAGGTTTATGTGTTCTACCAAATTTTCCACAAAAATAATTATTCTATATATTTTCATACAAAAATTTTATATTAAATTGATTTAAGAATTATAAATATAGTTTATTTAAATATTATTGTGAAAATAAATAATTTTAAGAATTATGATTACTTTATTTACATTTATTTTGAAAAGAGGTTTTAATAAATGTTTTTATAAACCACCATGCATTTTATAAAATTAATTCACTCAGTAAGGTATGATTCTCCTCAACCTTTTTTTTCAAGACCTCACAGTCAGCTCCTTAGTATTCCTTGTCTGCACCGGGTTCACTTTTCACCAGCTGCATTATATATGTTAAACTGATATATGTATTGTATAATTAAATTCTAGACACCATAATAGTTATTTATAAACTTGCGTTATTTGTATCCGGTATTGAAATGATGTTGTATTTGAAGGATATTATTATATGTATTTGATATTGTGCATTTATTTTTGGTTTATTGTTAAGTGTATTGTTTTATTTCGCAAAAAATTTTAAAATTTTTCTATAGGTTTCGGTTACTTTATGCATTCTCATTCCCTAGTGCCGGTCACATACCTTTCGGTTCGGGGTCATGACAATAATTTTTTTGTAAATGTGAAATACTATTATTTTTATCAATTAAAATTAAATTAATTAAAATTACAAATATAATCTAATTTAAATTTAATTTATTATTTTGTTTACATTTACTTTTATTATATATATCATAAATAGAAGGGATAAGTACAATTTTGATTCCTATGGTTTTATCTTTTGACAAAACCAGTTATGTATTTTTTTTAGCCTTTAAGTATCATGTTTTTCACATTTTTTACACTTTAGTACCATTTTAATTAATATTATCATTATTTTATGAGAAAAAATTAATATAATATTAAATTTCAATGATAAATTTATTCTATATATGATTTGCTATCAATCTAACCAATTAGTTATTTTTAAAAATATTGTAAATTTATTTTAAAAAATATTTCTTTTTATTCATAATTGAATTAAAAATACATCTAAATTTAATTTTTTGTGAGTTTGTTGCAGTTAGTTGAATAATATATAACTTATTATATGATTTCAACATTGAAAATGCATATTATGTTTACATTAAATGATACATTTTAAACAATATTTGTTAAAAGGATACTAAATGTAAAATAATGTGAAACAAATAATATTTAAAAGCAAAAAAAAAAAAATCACATGATCAAAATTGTACTTCTCCCAAAAAAAAATGTAAATGGTGTAATTCAGGTGCAGTATAATTTCTAATTTAGTCCCTGTAATTTCTAAAGTTCCAAATAAATTTGTAAACTTTTATTTCTAACTTTTAAGCAACATTTTTATTGTTTTATTTTTTTACTTATGATATATATTTTAAGTAACCCTTAATTTTTAATATTTTTAAGTAACTTTATATATTTAATCAAGAAATTCGTCATTTGGAATTTAAATGTTTGATTGAATAATTTATAAATAATATAAATTTTGTAAAATTATTTGTCGTTTATTGCTTTATTAAAATTTTCTATGTTAAGTAGTATACCAAATTTTACTTTATAAATTAATATATTAATTTAATTGAATTAACTGATATCATTTTATTTAAAACAATATTTTGTATTGATGATGGCTTAGGAGTACTTTATATCATAATGTTTTCTAAACCAATTTAATTTAAAATAATAAACTATTAAAAAATATTAATATTTTGCTCACAAAATTTTTAACATGTTTGTCACAACTCAAACCTGAGAGTCATAGCTAGTGTTAGGGAATGGAAATTCGTAAGAACTGAACCCATAGTAAGCCTAAAATATAAAAACTCAACAAAACATAACCACAAATATGCTTCACAATTAAAACCTTTCAAATCAAAAAAATAACTTTTCATATTATATCATAATAAAATATGTTCATACAATAATTCAAATACAAAACCTCAGTCAATAACAATAAAAAATACTACAACAAGACATACTGCTATTGCAGTATCTAATTAATACAATGAGTGATAGTTCAAAATTTACATAAGTAAGCTGATAAAGAAATGGTTCATCGAAGAGGATTACTACAAGAGGTATGATGAAAAGGATTCTGAAAAATAATTGAGGGAGGTCAGACCTCATTGAGTGAATTATTATTATATATATGCATTCAACCTATGGGCACAAACATTCAAGCATTAATATAATAATATTTATTTATTTATATTTATTTATTTTATAGATGCATTTAATACAAATGCTCGAAATCACATTACGACAAACAAATAAATGTAGAGAGATTTTAGGAAGAGAACTGGAACAGAACCCTAAAATATTTTGAAACCTTAAACATTGAACCCACTAGCCAATAGGCTCACTTAAATCTAAAAATATTTCTCGTCTCAAATCTAACGATAGACTAGCCCCAATACACTGAGTCAACCGAGTTTCCGCAGTCTCACTACCAGCATGACTAGCCCTGAGACACTCAATCAACTGAGCTTCTGCAGTCACATTACTCTCTAACCACACATCTCAATAAATAATTTAACCATATCTCATATCAAAAAAAATTTATAGCCCAGTATCTAGCGTATTATTGCACAACAGTTCTAGTATGGCCCACTATATGGCACGTTCTACTACCATCCTCTAAAACATCATATCAAAAATAAAATAACAAAATCATATTAAATATGAACAGCATCCAAATTACACAAATAAATATTCGCCTTTATATATATATATAACAATTAATATTTAATGCAACATAGTATAAATAAATTCACATTTATAAAGAAAATATGGATGCCAATGATAACAATTCTACATGCAATGCATACATATAATAATAACTCATAGGTGGAATGTGCACCTCTAGGATGACTTGACTGACCCTGTCCTGTAGGCCTCGGTTTTAGCACAACTACAGCAAAATAATAATAAAATAATTAGGATAAAAATCTTAATCTTATATATTCTAGATTTCTAAGAAACTTGATCTAAGACTTGACTCTAATGAAAGATTCAAAACTAAACATAGACCTCATGTCACGTTTTACGAGAAATTCACCAAAAATTTGATAGAGTCTCCTTTATAAAATGGACATCTCTCTATTAAAAGTAAAGTCATTCCTGCATGAAAAGACACTTCAAAATATCTCAAGCTCAACATCTCGAGTTGGACCCTCGAACTATAATTTACGTCCAACCAAAAACCAACATTACAAAACATGCAATAAATTAATATAATTTCCAAATAAATAATAATCATAAAAATAATAAAAATAATTAATATAATTTCCAAATAAATTAATTTATCAAAATATATCATAAAAATATTAAAGACATTTATTTTCCAAATAAATAATAAAATTTTAGTTATTAAATAATATTTTGCTAATAAAATCTATTAATAGCATAAAATCTTCATTTTACAAATAAATTAGAATAAATTGTAAATAATTATTAAAATCACTTATTAATATCATAAAAATAATAAAATGCTCATTTAGGCTCAAAAATAATAAATAAATTTATTTTTCACATATTTCCCAAAATAACTACTAAATAATTAAAAATTGGGAAATAATTATAAAAATTATTTCCATACTTTTATTAATTAAAAATAGTCTAAAACAGAATAATTAACAACAATTTTAATTAAAATCAAATAATTTATTAAATTCTAATATTTTCTTAAAAATACATATTTATGCATAATCTTTAAAAATTCATATTTAAATTTCCATGCATAATTTCATAAAACTTCCTTAACAACGATTATTCTCCATAATTAATAGAATTTAATAAAAATATAAAATTTTTTGGGTTGAAACAGTACATGAACTGTAACCAAACTCCAAAAATTTGAAATATCATAAAAATAATTAAAAATCACCATTAGCTAAATCACAACCTCAATTACATATAATCTCAAAGAAATTATATCTAGTTAAATCAAATTCAAGCTCAATTTATCAAAATAACCAAAATTAACCTAAATTCAATTTCTTAAAATTGAGATCATTATCGGAGTTGTCCAGACGAATTGAGTTGGGAGAAATGAAGCTCGGAGGAAAAGCTTTCAATTAAGACTGGTGGTATGTCACGACCCAAAACAGGGGCCATGATCGGCGCTAGGGAACGGGAATTCTTTCGAATCCGGAACCCGTAGCAAGCCTAAAAATAAAATAAACATGCGATAATAATAATAACAATATCAAATGCAGCGGAAATGAAAATCATAAATATCACAATAGTATTTTCACCAACTGGATTTAAGTCAAATCTCATCCCATATATATATAAATCTTTTAATACAAATCCAGTTCAAATATAATACAATATATCACATAAATAAAATACATATAATTCCACAATTAATTTACAACTACTGCAGTGTCTAGATTATAAAAATAAGACTCAAGTAAGCAGTTTACACAAAGAAGCCGGGGCGGTAGAAATCCGGCGTATCGGCTTGCTACTGAGGTCTGAAGATGTTGACTCTCCTGAAAAATAGTCAACGGAGGGGAGTTAGACCTCACTGAGTGAATTACTATAATATATATACATACATACTAAATGACAATGCATACAATCAATAGTATATATATAATATGTATATATACAGACAAATACACACAGATGGAATAAAATCATTTTATATATTTTTCATCAAAAATCACAGTTTATGAAGGATCACATAGAACCCTAGAATATCGCAACCTCGAAACAGTGTTAGACAACACTCTAGCCATACAGGCTCACTTATTCCAAAATATATCCACTTAATCCATTTAGATAGTAGACTGGCCTCGAGACACTAAGTCAACCGAGCTCCAGCAGTCTGACTGCCAGTGTGATTGGCCCCGAGACACTTGGTCAACCAAGCTCCAGCAATCACACCCAAATCCCATCACACACATCAATAATCATAATCAATCAATATCCGTAAATAGTTAGTAGTATAGCCTAAATACTATAGGCGCACCGGTACGCACTCGGTCCTAGTGTTGTCCACCAGGTAGCACGTTCTATTGATATCCTTCATTAATGAATATAAAACATTCATTCACAAATAAATGATGCATGAATTTGAAATAAATAGTAACATAAACCATATATATATTGGAAATATACCAAAAGTAAACCGGGTGTATTTCGAGTATATATACGTCAAATAAATCCAATCAAATTATAAATTAAGCTAAAAATATATTTAAAAACATTTAAATATAATCTATTAATAAAACATGCATATAATTTAATATATACCAAAAATAAACCAAAAATATACTTAAATACAAATCACATTATTTATGCATTTTAATCAAAATAAAACATATATTTCTAAATCATGCTTCCTAAAGCATATATATATAGTATAGTAACTCACAAATTAGTGCGCTCCACGAGATGGATCCGACGGGCCTGGTCCACTAGCCATCGGTCTCAGCGCAACTAAACAAACAATAACGGCAAAAATCAGAATAACCCTAACAGAAATCCTAGAATTCGACCTAGAATATTAAACACAGAATTAAGATTAGGGATCGACCGGACATCACATTTTATGAGAATTCTACCAAAAATCCGACAGAACCTGCCCTATAAAACGGACATCTCTCTACTCAAAAGAGTAGAGCCGACCCTGCAAAGAAACACACTTCGAAATTCAAACACAAAATACACCCAAAACCCCTCGGTCGGACTCCAAACTACAGTCTACCGACCGGGGTCCACAAACACAGAACAATTCTGATAATACCAAAAATACCCTTATAACATAGAAATTCATTTTATAAGTAGAAATTACATAATTAACCTTAAAACATATTAAAAACCGATAAAAACTCATTTTATTAATAAAATCTTATATTATATATATAATTGAAAATAATTCATGAAAAATAGTTTTAATTAATTAAAAATACCAAATAATTTGTAGAAATCATTTTTATACCTTAAATAACTATTAAAACCAATTAAATTACATTTTTAGCCAATTTTGTGTAAAATTACCAAAATGCCCTTATATATATAAATATACTAAAATTCATTCAAAAATTCACCAAAAATAGTATAATTATCCAAAATTAATTTTCTTAACATATTTATCAATAATATCAATAATCAAACTCAATTAACCAATTAATTTCAATTTAAAACACAATTAACCCTAATTTCCCAAAATTACATAAACTTCAATAATTCAAAATAAATACATAGAAATTCATAAAAATTCCAAATAAATTCCTATAATTCATTTCAACACCTAATTTAACCATAAAACACAATTTCATAATTTAAATAATTAATTTCCGAAAATTAGAAAATAATATTAAAATATTCAAAAATACCCAAAAATCCAAACAATCTCCAAAAATTCCAAAAAAATTCATACATGTGGATTAAGCTACTGGGATCAACATTTGTGAAGGGATTATTCATGATTCAACCAAGAAAAATTCGAAAAAAATCAAAAACCCAATATGGCCGAAATGGAAAAATTCAAAACTAAGCAAATCTAGACCATTTAAGCTCAAACCAAAGCTAGAATCACACTCACCTGAGCTCAAGGAGAAGAAAGAGACCGGCGGTGTCAAAAACGGTGGCCGGAATCACGAGATGAGAAGAAACAAAGCTTTCGGTCGGAAATGGAAGAAAAGCAACTCGCCGGCACCGGGGAAGGGAGCTGGGGGCGGCGGAGTGGCTGGAAGTGGAGGGTGGAGCTGCTGGTGGCACACCGACAGTAGGTGGTCGGGTTTGCAGCGGTGAGGGGAAGGGTGGTCGTGCGGCAGGAAGAAGAAGAAAAAAAAAAGAAAATAAAATAAAAGAAAAGAAAAAGAAAAAGAAAAAGAAAAAAAAAAGAAAAAAAGAAATAATAAAATAATATGTATATATTAAAATATAGTGTATAAATAAAATATGTGGGAAAAATACACACCACATATTATTATATTAATTTAAATAAACAATTAATAATAAAATGATAAAATATTAGGGTAATATATATTAAACCCCAATTAAATAATTACATGCATAGGCTTAATTTAGTAATTTAAAGATATGTATGAGTTTATGCAAGTCCGTAAATCTATTTAAAATAATTAATAATAAATTATTTACGTGAAAATTTCCCCGAAAATGCAAATCCCGGGAAAATTTTACGTAAAGCACTGAAAATAAGACACAGTAATTAAAATAGGTTTTAAATACATATCAACTCGTAAAAATATCGTAATATATATACAAAAATTATTAACATTGTATATCCCGGTACAATGTAAAAATGTTTAAAAATACGGAATATTACATGGTAGAAGTTGGAGTGGTTGAAATCGTCGCTGGCAAGCTCTTCACCTGTAATATCCCGTGTTTTTAAAATATTTTTACACTGTACCGGGATATACAGTGTTAATAATTTTTAAACGTATATTACGATATTTTTATGAGTTGATATGTATTTAAAACCTATTTTAATTATTGTGTCTTATTTACAGTGTTTTACGTAAAATTTTCTCGGGACTTGTATTTTCGAGGAAATTTTCATGTAAATATTTTATTATTAATTATTTTAAATATATTTTCGGACTCGCATGAACTCATACGTATTTTTAAAATACTAAATAAAGCCTATGTGTGTGTATATTTATTTAATTAGGGTTTAGTATTACCCTAATATTTTATTAATTATTTATTTATTTTATTGTTATTTAATTATTTTTATTTAATATAAATTATTAAAATATTAAATTTTATGTGTGTGTGTGTAATTTAATATTATTTTATTATATAGTATAAAGTATATATATATACATATATACATTAAAAAATTGTCAAAATTATAAAGTTTGGAAAATTATAAAACTGCCCCCGAGCCTCCTTCTTCCCCTATCACCTTCCCTTTGCCGTCCGGATGCCTGTCGTGTCGTTCCCTTGCCGTGAGAGTGCCGTCCGGTGTGCCACCACCTTCCTCTAGCCATTCCGCCGCCTGCAGAGCTCATTTCCGGCGCCGGGGAAGCTTGATATCGCCGGAAGCCGAGAGTTTGCATTTTCTTCTTCCCTCACGATTCCGACCACCATTTTTGACATCACCGATCTCTTTCTTCTCCTTGAGCTCCGGTGAGTGTGATTCTAGCTTTGGTTTGAGCTAAAATGGTTTAGATTTGCTTAGGTTTCGATTTTTCCAATTCGGTCACATTAGGGTTTTCAATTTTTTTGAGCTTTGAATTGATTGATTCATGAAAAATACCTTTACAAATGTTGTTCCTAGTAGCTTAATATACATGTATGAATTTTTTTGGAATTTTTGGAGATTTTTTGGATTTTTGGGTATTTTTGAATATTTAATATTATTTTCTAATTTTTGGAAATTAATTATTTAAATTATGAAATTGGGGTTTATGGTTAAATTAGGTGTTTAAATGAATTATAGGAATTTATTTGGAATTTTTATGAATTTCTAAGTATTTATTTTGAATTATTGAAGTTTATGGAATTTTGGGAAAATTAGGTTAAATGTGTTTTTAATTGAATTTAATTGGTTAATTGATTTTAATTATTAATATTATTGATAAATATGTTGAGAAAATTAATTTTGGATAATTGTATAATTTTTTGGTGAATTTTTGAAGTAATTATAGTATATTTATATATATATGGGTATTTTGGTAATTTTACCCTAAATTGGCTAAAAATGTAATTTAATTGGTTTTAATAGTTATTTAAGGTATAAAAATGATTTCTACAAATTATTTAGTATTTTTAACTAATTAAAACTATTTTTCGTGAATTATTTTCAATTATATATATAATATACGGTTTTTCTAATAAAATGAGTTTTTATCGGTTTTTACAGTGTTTTAAGGTTAATTATGTAATTTCTACCTATAAAATGTATTTTTAGGTTTTAAGGATATTTTTGGTATATCTGGAATTGTTCTGTGTTTGTGGACCCCAGTCGATGGACTGTAGTTTGGAGTCCGATCGTGGGATTTTGATTGTGCTTTGTGTAGTTTTTCGAAGTGTGTTTCTTTGCAGGGTCGGCTCTACTCTTTTGAGTAGAGAGATGTCCATTTTACAGGGGAGGTTCTATCGAATTTTCGATAGAATTCTCGTAAAACGTGATATCCAGTCGATCCCTAATTCTTGTTTCCGTATTTAATACTCTAGATCGAATTCTAGGATTTCTGTTAGGTTTATTCTAATGTCGGTTACTTATTGCTTATTTAGTTGCGCCGAGACCGAGGGCTAGTGGACCAGGCCCGTCGGACCCGTCTCGTGGAGCGCACTAAGTGAGTTACTATACTATATATATACACTTAGGATGCATGATTTAGAAATATATATTCTATTTCGATTAAAATGCATAAATAATATGATTTGTATTTAAGTATATTTTTGGTTTATTTTTGGTATATAATAAATTATATGCAGGTTTTGTAAATAAAATATATATAAAATGTTTTTAAATATATTACCAACTTAATTTATAATTTGATTGAATTCATTTGACATATATATACTCAAAATATACCTGGTTTACTTTTGGTATATTTCTAGTATATATATGGTTTATGTTGTTATTTTATTGAACTTCATGCATCATTTATTTTTGTGAATGAATGTTTTATATTTATTAATGAAGGATATCGATAGAACGTGCTACCTAGTGGGCAGCACTAGGACCGAGTACGTACCGGTACGCCTATAGTATTTAGGCTATATTACTAACTTATTTGTGGATATTGATTGAATGTGATTATTGATATGTGTGAAATATGGTTTGGGTGTGATTGCTGGAGCTCGGTTGACCAAGTGTCTCGGGGCCAATCACATTGACAGTCAGACTGCTGGAGCTCGGTTGACTTAGTGTCTCGGGGCCAGTCTACTGTCTAAATGGATTAAGTGGATATATTTGGAATAACTGAGCCTGTATGGCTAGAGTGTTGTCTAACACTGTTTTCGAGGTTTTCTATATCATAGGGTTCTATGTGATCCTTCATAAAAGATGATTTTCAATAAAATATATATATAATGATTTTATTGCATCTGTGTGTATTTACCTGTATATATATTAGATATATATATACTGTTGACTGTATGCATTATCATTTAGTGTGTATGTATATATATTATAGTAATTCACTCAGTGAGGTCTGACTCCCCTCCGTTGACTATTTTTCAGGAGAGTCAACTTCTTCAGACCTCAGTAGCAAGTCGATACGCCAGATTTCTTCCGCCCCGGCTTCTTTGTGTAAATTATTTACTTGAGTCTTATTTTTATAATCTAGACACTGCAGTAGTTGTGAATTAAAGTGTGGGATTTCATGTATTTCATTTAAAGAGATGTATTATATTGAAACTGGATTGTATTAAAGAGATTTTATATATGTGATGAGATTTGATTTAAATCTAGTGATGAAAATGATATTGTGATATTTAAGATTTTTATTTCCGCTGCACATATATATATTACTGTTATTGTTACTATTGCATGTTTTATTTTATTTTTAGGCTTGCTACAGGTTCCGGATTCGAAAGAATTCCTGTTCCTTAGCGCCGGTCATGGCCCCCGTTTTGGGTCATGACATCACCACACTAGCATTGAGAGAGAAAGAGAGGGAGAAAGAGTGGGTTGCGTCGCCGATGAGCTAGAGGTGTTGGTGGTGACGTCGAGTGGAGGTGGGAACGACGTGGTGACTAGCGCTCGATAGTGATGGTAGCAATGGAGGTTGGTGCTGTCAGGTGGGGAAGAAGAAAAAAAAAAAGAAAGAAGGAGGGAAAAAGAAAAAAAATTCATTTTTTGTACTTTATTTTACATATATAATAATAATAATAACTCTTCCCAAAATATATTAATACACTTAACAATTAATCCAAATTTAATAAAACTACACAAATAATAATAATCTCATAAATAATTAACACTAAATAATCTCACATTTAAATTAATAATTAATTAAAATTAGGGTTATAAAAATGTTACATTATGTTAAATAAAATAATTAAATTAGATATTTTTCTTAAAAATTATATAAACAATATAATTTTTTATTTTTGAATATTATTATTCTCTTTTTCAGGTACACATTTTTTTCTTGGTTAAAAATATATGCATATATGAATTTTCATTTACTTTTATTTATAATAAACTAAAATAAAATTTAGTAAAATTTTTCTTAAGTTTTATTTTTATAAAATTAGTTAAAAATTTTGTTAACAAAAAAAATTACAATTATATATTTTTTTGGTACATATTCTTTTGTTTGTTAAAAATATATACATATATAAAATTTCATTTTATTTAGAATAAAAAATAAAATTTAGTAGAATTTTACTTAAGTTTTTATTTTTATAAAATTAGATAAAATTTTTGTTAACAATAGATACATTTAAATTTCATAAGATTATTTGGCATTTAATAGTATTTTTATAATATTTATATTAAAAATAAAATATAAATAATTAAATTATAACATAATTGATGAAAATTTTCAAAATTATATTTATTAAGAGGATTAATCTTGCTAAAATAAATGGGTAAGGATTTAATGTTTATAAAAATAAATTATAAGGGATTAATATAAAAATTTTAAAATATATTTTTAGCCATAAAATTAATATTAGTCTCACTTGATGGCGTATGTCAAACATACTCTAATATTTTGTTACATAAAAATTTAATATGAACAAAAATAAAAATGTAAAAATTCAATCTGTATAAATAAAAATAAATAAAGTAAATTGAAACAAAAAATAAAAGTATAAGAAGTAAAATATGAGTTATTCTTATAAAAAAATGAATTCTCCTGAGCTTACATGCTCTTGAACTGCACTTGAAGTGCAAGGCATTTGCTTAATCTGTTGCTCAATTTTATATCATAAATTCTCCAATGACTTGGACTTGATGATCGTAAAGTTCTGGAGCTTCAGCACTCGCATACTTATGATTCAATCACATTTGTTTGACCAGCTACCATCATCGCCACTTTCTAAGCTGTATATCTATGTTTAATTTTTTTTTTTAGGACTAAAAGTTACTGACTACTGAGCTCATATTAAAAAAAAAAAATCACCAAACCACTTTGATTAAAGAAAAATTGTTCTAGAGTTGTTTGTTGATTTCAATATAAATGCGTCCACTTAAGTATGAAATATTCCAACAACTAAAATTAGTTGATAAAAACTATTCTTGTTTAACCTTCGTGCTAAATTGGAGCCGTGATTGCATATAATTATGTCCAATTATTTGTAGGGTCTCAAATTCGATTTTTTTTTTTAATAACTGGAAATTATAGTCTATATTTATATCATATTAAATATCTATCTATCATACTATTTAATATTATTATTGTTATTATTTATTATAGTCATATACAGAGTGTTAAACATTTTATGGCTAGTGGTCAATCAAGAAACAAGATCGCGCCTCTGAATTTCAGTGATAATTTTGATTCTTGATTTTGATTCTTGATTCCAACCAAGTTCATGATGTGGTGTACCAAGTTCAGTACCATGTACCATGAACAGTGTAATAAAAAAATCCGTTCTTTTTACAAAAATTGAACGAATTTCTGGTCCAGAAAAAATCAACAATTTACAGTAATAATTATTGAATGCTGTATTACTATTTTCTTGAAAATGAAAGAGGGTATAAATAGTCACTTAAACTGTATTTTGTTTAAAACCCAAAATCTTGAATTCTGGATTCTTGTATTTTTCTTGAAAGCCAAACACCTTATCCTTAACACACAATGTTAGCTTCCCTCCACTGTTCTTTCCCTTATGTGACCACCTTCAAGAACTCCGCCACAACCCCAACTCGTCCTTACACAGCTCGACTCGGTGGTGCTATCTCAGTTAAATGCTGCGTTGCCACCACCGAGTCCCGCCGAGTGACTGTAAAGAACGGTAACGATTCACTTGACATATGCCGAGTCCTTAATGGTATGTGGCAAACAAGTGGTGGTTGGGGCCGTATTGACCGAGACGATGCCGTTGAAGCCATGCTTCGGTACGCCGATGCTGGACTCTCCACCTTCGACATGGCCGATCACTGTAAATAGTCCCTCTCTCTTTTTCAATTTTTTTTTGTGGGGTACAGTTTGTTTTTCCAATAGGGTCTCTAAAGTTTTGAATATTTACGTAAAGGTCCTTCCTTTTTTTTTAATACCAATTTAACCCTTTTTGGAATTGATTTGATGAAACTAATGGTGGAGAAGTGAACTGGATAACGTGAAAGGTCTTGAATTTTAGCTATGTGTACTTAAAAGGTAAAGGTTTGAGCTTTATCTTTGTTTGTATATCTGGGCTATTGTTATTGTGTTGAAATGGGGCATTTGATAGGCTATTCTTTTAGTAGCTTCACTTTCAATTCACTAAAAGTGGAAACTAGAAGAGTTGGTGATACGAGAAAAGTGGATATCTTGAAGCAATTGCAATGTGTGTTAACTGAAGAAAATAATAATAACAATAACAGGCGAATTGTAGTTAAGAAAGGGAAGGATTCATTGGATATATGTAGAGTTGTGAATGGGATGTGGCAGACAAGCGGTGGATGGGGCAGTATTGAAACAGACAAAGCTGTTAATGCTATGCTTCAATATGCTGATACTGGACTCAATACCTTTGATATGGCTGATATTTGTAATGAGAATTGCAAATAAACAGCTTTTTTCTCTTACTTTCATATGCCACGTTATGTCGATTGTTTAAAAAGCTATTCTTGTGCTTGTTAATTGGTGAACCTCTTTGTTTCTTTTTCTTTTTTTCCTTTGCAACTACCATTTGATTTGCATAATATGAAGGTTTGGTAGATGCATTGGTTTTAGTTTGTATTCCAGGACTGGCTTTCTCATTATTTTGTTACCTGCTGTAGATGGACCTGCTGAAGATCTTTATGGCATTTTCATCAATAGAATTCGCCGAGAACGCCCACCAGAGTTCTTGGAGCAGATTAGAGGGTGAGTTACAAGTTACAACTCCATTATTCACTCAAGTTGTTTTGTGAAGTCTTGTGGTTGTGGTTTCAAGGATGGTATTTTTATGATATTGAATTCATGCATGTACCTGCTCACCTGTTCATGTTATGCAGTCTTACTAAATGGGTGCCACCGCCAGTTAAGATGACAAGCAGCTATGTCAGGGAGAGCATCAACATCTCAAGGAAGAGAATGGATGTGTCTTCCTTGGACATGCTTCAGTTTCATTGGTATTGTTATTATTATATTTATACTTGCTGGTTCTGTTATGTACAATTACATCTTTGACATGATTTTGCTTTGTTATTATAATATACTGCTGAATCTATTACTAAAAATTGTCACTTGAGACACTGAGTGATGCATTTTTGTCGTCACATCAAGTGCTTTACAAAAACCAATTATATCATGATTTTCACATGATAATTTTTTTCTGTTGGCAAACATAAATAGGTGGGACTATTCCAATCCCGGTTACCTTGATGCCCTTAAACACCTGACAGACCTGAAAGAAGAAGGTTAGTGCTATCCATCTTTATTATTCTAATAAAAATGGCAGCCAATTTACTTTGATTTGATTGCATTACTTCAGCAATTGCTTGCAGGTAAAATTAAGACTCTTGCTTTGACAAATTTTGACACTGAGAGACTACAAATAATTCTGGAAAATGAAATTCCTGTTGTCAGCAATCAGGTGAATCTTTCAAAGACCTTTTAGCAAAAGCACATTTGTCTGTATATTGTAGCTAATAGCAACTGGTATGCTGCACTTGATCAGGTTCAACATTCAGTTGTTGATATGCGTCCTCAGCAGAAAATGACGGAGCTTTGTCAACTAACAGGAGTTAAACTTATAACGTATGTTTGTCTCCCTCTCTTCCGTACGACAGCACACATGCCTATTCTTTTATTGGTTGATTAGAATGCTCCTAAAATGATCGGGCAGTGATTTTTTTCTCGTGGGATTCATTATTTGAGCTTTTTTTTTTTTTTCCCTATCATGTCAATGTAGTTGTTATATTTTCTGGTTTATAATTTGAATATCAGAACAATTA
The DNA here is from genome assembly GCA_947683625.1 of Mallotus nudiflorus. Classification (NCBI taxonomy): domain Eukaryota; kingdom Viridiplantae; phylum Streptophyta; class Magnoliopsida; order Malpighiales; family Euphorbiaceae; genus Mallotus; species Mallotus nudiflorus. Next base: position 5,483 of record CANTUR010000335.1, on the reverse strand, counting down.
AATTAGTGCAACTGACATGCTTATTCTAATGATAACAAACAAATACAGGTACGGGACAGTAATGGGTGGGCTTCTGTCGGACAAGTTTGTTGACACCAACTTGGCCATTCCTTTTGCTGGACCACCATTAAACACGCCTTCCCTCCAGAAGTATAAAAGGGTACAATATAATAACTCTTAAGTCTGAATATATGCAGCGCCTATGTGTAACCAAGGAGCCATTTGATATTTGTATAAGCTTAGAGTTTAGCTGAACTTTATTGATGCTCATGAGAACCTCAATTTTAATAGAGCTGCAAATTAAGTCTGCTTTTTTTATGTCTAGTCCTTTTCATACAACTTCTCAACTTGGTAAAAAATTGTAGTCCTAGTTTCCTTGATGAGAAGAATCAAGATTTGAGGTTTGGAATATAAAAAATTACTACAATATGCATGTTTTCCATAAGATTGTGTAATATATATGACAGATGGTGGATGCTTGGGGAGGATGGGGTCAGTTCCAAGTTTTGCTGCAGACACTTAAAAAGGTAGCTTCAAAACATGGGGTCTCCATTCCAACAGTTGCCGTAAAATATATACTAGCTCAGGTAATATTGCACTCACTCTTTTCAAGTTACCTTTAAAGTATTTCTAGAATAGTTCTAATTCTTCTGTTCTTCTTCTGGTATGGTATGTGTAACTGCAGCCAGCAGTAGCAGGATCAATGATAGGTGTTCGACTTGGTCTGTCTGAACATATCAACGATGCTAATGCTATATTTTCACTTGTTCTTGATGAGGAGGATGTAAATAGCATACAAGAAGTTTCCAAGAAAGGAAAAGATCTGATGAAAGTGATTGGTGACTGTGGAGATGAATATAGGCGCGTATGAACTTAGCATGATTATTTTTTGTTGTTGGCATCACATTTGTCTTCTGAAGGACTTCTGTATATTCCCCTGAGGTAGCTGAATTGAAATGTTTCTTGATGTGATCAAACACTGATTTCTCATTGGGGATTTGAGAAAAAAAGTTTGGGAGCTTTAAACTCCTGCGAAAAGAATGATGTAACTTGTAAATTCCAAGTGATGTATTACAGTAAAACCTTGATGAAATAATACTCGATTGATTAGTAAGTTATTGTATAGAGGCTGTTAAGTTCTAAATGTTTTAATATGTATGTCATAGGTTAAAATTCTTAGTATTATATACATCTTATTTTTAATGACTATATGGTCTATCAAATGATAATCAATAATCCATATCCTTTATAACTAAAACTTAAAAGAAACGAAAATTATAGAATCAAAGATGTTAAAAGTGAAAAATTTTATGAATGTTTGTTGGAATTAGTTAGTTGGAGATATTCTCATTAGACTTATAGTATATGCATGCTAAATTAGTTCTTACAAAATATTTATGGTTGAATTCAAAATAAATTATTAATGATTTTTATCTATGCTAAGAATTTCTATTATTTTTATCTACAGTATATAGCAAATTCATAAAAATCAATGTTACTTTGTGAGTAAAAAAATAATCTGAAATTTTCTTAAACTATTGTCACTTACCAAGTACAAATTAAAATTAATTTCATATTTAATGTGATGTATTAATATTTTATAGTTAGTAATACCAACAGTTCGAACCAAAGAAAAAGTGAAATTTTTTTTACTGAATTCAGAATTAATTCAAATCATTCAAACATTTTTAACAAAACATAAAAAATTATACCTTTTTAAAAATAAAATAATTATTAGTTATTATTATACATTTTCCAATACCAACCTAATAATTCTCAAAACTAATGGGTGATTGTCACGACCCAAAACAGGGGTCATGACCGGCGCTAAGGAACGAGAATTCTTTCGAATCCGAAACCCGTAGCAAACCTAAAATAAAATAAAACATGCAATAGTAATAATAACCATACAATTAAGTAAAATATTACGCAGCGGAAAAAAATCATAAATATCAAAATAATATTTCCACCAAATGAAATTAAATCAAATCCTTATCTCATATATAAATAAACTCTTTTAATACAAATTCAGTTCAAATATTTAAAGTATATATCTCATATAAATACAATACAACAATCTCACAGTCGACCATAACTACTGCAGTGTCTAGATTATATAAAAAAAAATATAACTCAAGTAAGTAGTTTACATAAAGAAGCCGGAGCGGAAGAAATCCGGCGTACAGGCCTGCTACTGAGGTCTGAGGAAGATGACTCTCCTGAAAAATAATCAACGGAGGGGAGTCAGACCTCACTGAGTAAATTACTATAGTATATATACATGCATACTAAATGCCAATGCACACAATCAAAAGTATATATAATATGTATGTATACAAGCAAATACACACAAATGCAATAAAATCATTTTATATATTTTTATTGAAAATCACTGTTTATGAATGATTAAATAGAACTCTAGAAAATCGCAACCTCAAAACAATGTTAGACAACACTCTGGCCACACAGACTCACTTATTCCAAATATAATCACTTATTCCATTTGGATAGTAGACTGGTGCCGAGACACTAAGTCAACCGAGCTCCAGTAGTCTGACTATCAGTATGATTGGCCCTGAGACACTTGGTCAACCGAGCTCCAGCAATCACACTCCCAAATCATATCTCACACAACAAATAATCAAATCCAATCAATATCCACAGATGGTTAGTAATATAGCCTAAATGCTATCAGCGTACCGGTACGTACTCTGTCCTAGTGCTGCCCACTAGGTAGCACGTTCTATTGATATCCTTCATTGAAATATAAAACATACATTCATAAAAATAAATGATGCATGAATTTAAATATAATAGCAACAATAACCATATATATACTAGAAATATACCAAAAGTAAACCAAGTATATTTCGAGTATATATACGTCAAATAAATCCAATTAAATTACAAAATAAACTAGAAATATACTTAAAAACATTTTTAAACATAATTCATTAATAAAACATGCATATAGTTTAAAATATACCAATAATAAACCAAAAATAAACCAAAAGTAAACTTAAGTACTAATTAAATCATTATGCATTTTTAGTCAAATAAAACATAGATTTCTAAATCATGCACCCTCGAGCATATATATATAGAATAGTAACTCACTATTAGTGTGTTCCTAGAGATGGGTCCGATGGGCCTGGTCCATAAGGTCTCGGTCTCGACGTAACTAAACAAACAGATAATGATAGGAATCAGAACAAATTTAATGGAAACTCCTAAAAACTTGATCTAAATTACTAGACACAGAATTAAATCAAAATTCGACCGGATATCACGTTTTACGAGAATTCTACCGAAAATCCGATAGAACCTCCCCTGTAAAACGGACATCTCTCTACTCAAAGAATAGAGCCAGCCCTGCAAAGAAACACACTTCAAAAATAAATACAAAACACAACCACAATCCCTCGGTCGGACTCCAAACTACAAATCACCGACCGAGGTCCACAATTCACAAAGTAATACAGAATTACTGAAAAAACCCTTATATACTAAAAATACATTTTATAAGTAGAAATTACGTAATTAACCCTAAAACACAGTAAAAACCGATAAAAACTCATTTTATTAGAAAAATCGTATATTATATATATAATTAAAAATAATTTACGAAAAATAGCTTTAATTAGTTAAAAATACCAAATAATTTTTAGAAATCATTTTTATATCCTAAATAACTATTAAAACCGATTTAATTACATTTTTAGCCAATTTAGGGTAAAATTACCAAAATACCCCCATATATATAAATATACTAAAATTAATCCAAAAATTCACCAAAAATAATATAATTACACAAAATTAATTTTCTCAACATATATTTCAATAATATCAATAAATATACTCAATTAACCAATAAATTTCAATTAAACACTCAATTAACCCTATTTTTCCAAAATTACATAAACTAAATAAATTCAAAATAAATACATAAAAATTCACAAAAATTCCAAATAAATTCCTATAATTCATTTCAACACCTATATTTACCATAAAACACAATTTCATAATTTAATTAATTAATTTCGAAAATTAGAAAATAATAATAAAATATTCAAAAATACCAAAAAATCAAAATAAATTCCAAAAATTCTAAAAAAAATTCATACATGAAGATTAAGCTAAGGGAAGCAACATTTGTGAAGGAATTTTTCATGAATCAATCAAATTGAAGCTCAAAAAAATCAAGAACCCTAATAGGCCGAAATTGAAAAATCGAAACCTAGGCAAATCTAGACCATTTTAAGTGAAACAAAGCTTGGAATCACACTCACCAGAGCTCAAGGAGAAGATAGAGACCGGTGGTGTCAAAATGGTGGCCAGAATCACGTCGATCGATGGTGAGGATGAGTTTCGGGTTTTCCGGCCAAAACGAGCTCCCCGACGCCGGAAACGGCTACAGCAGGTGGCGGGAAAGGCTGAGGAAGAAGGTGGCACGCTAGGAGGCACACCGATGACAAGAGAACGATGTGACAGACAGTGGCGATGGTGGTTGGGTGATCGGGGAAGAAGGAGAGGTGGTTGGGGCAAAATGGTAATTTGGAAATAGTTTTGATTTTTCAACTATGTATTATGTATATGTGTATATATATATACATCCACACTATATACTAAAATAATATAATTTCCCACACACATATAATTTAATATATAAAAAAATTTTATACACTCAAAAATAATTAAATAATATTAAAACTAATTAATAAATAATAAAAATTAGGGTAATTAATTAAACCTTATTTTAATTTAAATATATACACTCTATTTAGCACTTTAAAAATATATATGAGTTCATGCAAGTTCGTAAAATTGTTTAAAATAATGAATATTAAATTATTTACGTATTAATTTCTCCGAAAATAAAATTCCCTGAAAAATTTTACGTACAGCACTTAAAATAATATAAACAATTAAAATAAAATTTAAATAAATATCAACTCGTAAAAATATCAAAGATATATATATATATACAAAAATTATTAACACTGCACATCCCGATGCAATATTAAAATATTTAAAAACACGGGATATTATAGTCTTCCCCCCTTATAAGAATTCATCCTCGAATTCCAGAAAGAAAATGATCACAAGATCAAGAAGGGAAGAGATACGGGTAAGAAGCTCGCATCTCATCTTTAGTCTCCCACATATGCACCTCAACTCTATTGATACGCCACAGAACCTTGACCATCAGAATCTGCTTCGACTGCAACTGTTGAACTTGATAGTCAACGATCGCCACAGGTTCTTCCACAAACGTCAAATCTTCACTCACTTCTACACTGTCGGGCTGCAACACGTGTGAAGGGTTTGAGATATACTTCCTCAGCATCGAGATATGAAACACTGGATGCACCTGTGACATACTCAGGGACAAAGCTAGCCAATATGCAACAGTGGCAACTCTCTCCAGAATTTCAAACGGTCTGATATATCTCGGTGCTAATTTATCCTTCTTGCCAAATCTC